>PVKP010004426.1:0-97888 GCA_004027715.1 Plecturocebus donacophilus | reverse complement strand
TAATTGTGCCGCTGCATTCCAGCCTGGGTGATAGAGCCAGACCCTGTCTCAAAGAAAGAAAGGAAAGGAGAGGAGAAGAGGGGAGGGGAGGAGAGGGGAGGGGAGGGGAGGAGAGGGGAAGAGAGGGGAGAAGGGGAGAAGGGAGGGAGGAAGGAAGGAAGGGAGGAAGGGAGAAAGGCAGAAAGGGAAGGAGGGAAGGAAGGAGAGAGGCTTAGCAAATACTATATAAGCTTGAATATACAGAGCTCCTCTCTTCCATTAGTTGAAGAAGCCCCAAAAGTATCTTTGAGCCAACTTGGTTAACTAAATTTTTATAGACATAAGTGAACTAGTCAAATGTCTCTTCCTGATGTTAATTTATGTAGTGACATGGACACATTTCAAATCACTTTAAAAATAACATACACATTTATAAATATTGCTTGCTCTTTGACATTTCATTTAGTAAACTTTGCACATTCATTTTTGATAGAAGTATCTTTGTTATCAATAGAGCCACTTTTTGAGTCATCCGATGCTATTTTCAGAAAGGACATTCGACAGTAAGGTTTATAACTCAGGAATGATGCTTTGATGCTACAGGCAGCAGAGAAAACCGCCGTAGCTCAGAACAGGCCTAAGAATCATCCAGTGACCCTCACAGGCCAGGAAAGTCCAGGTAGAACAGGTCTCACAGCAGGCACAGTAAACTAAAGTAAATCTAACAGGTAGATTGGGATGTCATCATGGCATGAGTCTTTTATTCAATAAGCATGTGCTTGCTCCATGACTGGCTTTTTCTTTTTTTTTGGACATAGGAATACTATAAGAAGAAAAGATGACAACCTCTATACTCATGGAGATTATGTTCTAGCAAGAGGAAAAAAACTATCATCTGAGGAAAAGGGCTGGTAGCTTGGAAGAAGGAGCAGTGGAAATTGTAAAAAGCAGTCAAGAAGGTGGGGAGAAGTAGCAGAGCCCAGGTGCAGAAACAGAATCAGAATCGTAACTGCTGAATAAAGGGCAAGGTGACCAACGTGAAAAATAACCCAGGGTCAGTGTGTCAGAAACTCTGGGCGTCCACTAACATCAACACCACCTGAAGCCTGCAGATAGCACACCCACTCACAACCCCGCAGCCCTGTCTCTTTGTACACCTTGTATTTGAAATGATCCAGGCATTATCACAAATGAAAATGCTATTTTGAGGGAAGAGGGACCTTTACCATTATTGAATTTGTGAGAATTGGAATTCAAATATTGCCAATCACTGTCTGCTACTGAACATTTCTAAAAAGAAGATAACAATGTGATTCTGCAGAACACTGATCATTATCATTCATTGAGTTTGTGAGATTTGTGAATTGACAAAACTAAACCTATGCAGTGTACTGAAATGGGGAAGAGCTATGCGCTGATACTTCTAAATGCCACTGTTTCTCTATGAACGTTTCTAATTACAACACAAACAGAAGTGTGCGCTGGAGGAGGAGCATCAGCCACCAGATGGCACTATTTCCCCTGAAATGCCCAGTGTTACCAAAAGTCACCAGGATGGCATATTCTCCAGGATTATGGAATATTCTCCAGGCGAGAAAGGAGAGTCCTTCATTATTAACAACATCTTGTCTATAGTCAGGGCCTAGAACCACAGAGGCAAAGGTTCTGTCTGTTCTGAGGCAATTAGGCTCCCCGGCATGGGATGGCCTGAAGGATTGTTTTTCCTAACAAAGCTCTCTAAACAGCTTAATGCAGGAGCTCTTAATCCCTGTGGCAGGTCTGGTGAAACTTCTTAACTCCTTCTTAGCATTGTGTTTTTAAATGCAAAAAATAGGATGCATAGGATTACAATGGAAGCCAGTTATAATGAAATGCAGCTACTGGAATATTTAAGCAAATGTGAGGCATAGTAATATATGTGCTTCTTTATTAATACAGTAAATAATAAAAGCCATAGGCAGGCCTCCTATCCATTGTAATTTTGCAATAGCAATAAGCAAAACAAATATGTCAAAATATCTGCCACAACTATAATGGGATGTTTGTGGCTTACAATCATATTTTATAAACTATAATTTTAGTTAAAAGTTAGTTAAAAATAAAGATACAGTTTCTTTGCCTGTCTCTCTCTCTCTTTCCCTTGCTCCCTTCTTTGGTTTCTTTAAAAAAGATTTTTAAAAACTGTTTCAGTCCATGAACCTCTTGATTTCTGTCCATGAATCTCTTGAATATTGGAAGATCCCATGTTAATAACCTTTGCTTCAGTGCCTTTTTCATGACTGTAGCACACATTTTTGCCAGCTAAAGGAAGTAAAGCCTCCCTCAAGCCGGCCACACTCAAGTTAAAGAAGAAATGAGTTAAAGAGGTCTTTTTTTAAACAAAAACAAAAAACCACATTTTTATAAAAAGGCCAGGTGCAGTGGCCTACGTCTCTAATTCCAGTGCTTTGGGAGGCTAAGGCGGGAGTATTACCTGAGGCCAGGAGTTTGAGAGCAGCCTGGCCAATATAGTGAGACCCTTTTCTACAATCAGCCTGATGGTGTGGCTCCTGCCTGTAGCTCCAGCTACTTGAGGGGCTGAGGCACAAGAATTGCTTAAGTCCAGGAGATCGAGGTTACTGTGAGCCGTGATCACACCACTGCACTCCAGCCTGGGCAACAGAGTGAGGCCCTGTATTTAAAACAAAATAAAAAACAACCTTCACCACTCAAAACCATATGTATTTTATACTATCTCTATCAAGTGTTTGTTGTGGGTCATGAGCAAATTTCTATCACTATCAAATAAAATATACATGTTTGTATATACATATATGTAGCTAAATATATATACATGTAGCTAAATACTCTAGAGGCTGGGATAAACCATATGAGGAAGGGAAGAATACATGTTAACTAACTTCTTTTTTTTTTTGAGATGGAGTCTTGCTCTGTTGCCCAGGCTGGAGTGCAGTGGCACAATCTTGGTTCACTGCAATCTCTGCCTCCCAGGTTCAAGTGATTCTTTTGTCTCAGCCTCCAGAGTAGCCAGGCTAATTTTTTTTTTTGTATTTTTAGTAGAGACAGAGTTTCACTGTGTTAGCCAGGATGGTCTCCATCTCCTGACCTCATGATCCGCCCGCCTTAGCCTCCCAGAGTGCTGGGATTACAGGTGTGAGCCACTGCACCCAACCTTTAACTAACTTTCAATAGTGGGAATGAAAGTAATTTTGTTATTGATAATTTAATTTTTTGTAAATTGCCTTAACTTTCTCATCAAGAACAACATGGGTAAGAATATTAATCATTTTACCTTTGTGCCTCATGGCCCAGGCAAATCAAAGTTGTAGTTTACTGAGATAATATGTAAATGAGACCATGGAACTGCTGCTAGTGGGACTTTTTTTAACATCATGAGTGACAAGAGACTGCAAGCAAGAACTTCACATCCTTTACATTTTCTAAGATGGGATGAACACAAACTCGACAAACTGCAGACTGGGGGATTCCGTCTTTGTTCCCAAGAGTGTACCAACCTTGAGAAACTAAATGTTAAGAGACGCTGATCCCAGTAGGTGGCGCCAGCAAGCAGTGACCGAGGACAAATCCCAGCACAGGGGCTCCACTCTTTTTCTGGAGCTTACTAGACTGGACTGGCGTTTTAAGAGGATGTGTAAGTCCTCCAAAAGGTGGACCTTGCTAATGGTATACTTTCTGACAAGTGGAGAGATGCAGGCCAAGCACAAATTAGGTGAATTCAGAGCATTTAAAAATAATGAGCCATTCTCGTATTTTATCAGTTTTTAAGATCAGCCATCCTCTCCTTTTTTGCTGTGGGAAACTAGTCTTCTAGATGCACAGTGCCATATGAACTTGTTTTCATCAAATAGGTTAATAGGAATGGGAGAGTCCATTTGGGAAATTTTAGGCCACATTGAAGGAAGAAGTTGAATGTCTCGAACAAAAGAGATGGTGCATTTACTCTATTTTGGGTAAGGCAAACCAACCGGGAAAGTTGTACTCTGTTTGGAAAACTGCATTTTTAAATTTGATACAGACAAATTGGAACACCTCAAACAGAGAGGCAAGGATGCTGCCTATTCGGGATATATATAGGAAACAGTACTGAGGATTTGCACTGTTTCAACGTGAGGAGGAGCAGGGGTCGTGACAGGGAGGGGGATAAAGCGTGTTGCTCACAGGCTGAGGCTCACATGTAGAAGACTGTACGGTATAGACAGTAAGTGCAGTCACTGGTCTAAGACCACAAGTGAAGGGGAAATAATTAGGTTCAACAGCAGAAGAGCATTCAGTCACACATGTTCTAAGAGGGAGAGACGATAGCATCTGTAGTAGTGAGCTCTCATTCACCAGAAGTATGCAAGCAAAGACGAGCTCCGCTTCCACCTTTTACGGATTTGGGGAAGAAGATTCAAGTATTGGATGAATGGTAGGTGAGGTCAAAGTTTCTCATACACCAACTAGCCTCGGGATTGGTGACAGTTTACTTAAAAATTTTTACTGGCCGGGCACAGTGGCTCATGCCTGTAATCCCAGCATTTTGGGAGGCCGAGGCAGGTGGATCGCCTGCGGTCATGAGTTCAAGACCAGCCTGAACGACATAATGAAACCCAGTCTCTATTAAAAATACAAAAAATTAGTCGGGCATGGTGGCAGGTTCCTATAATCCTGGCTACTCGGAAAGCTGAGGCAGGAGAATCGCTTGAACCCAGGAGGCAGAGGTTGCAGTGAGCCGAGATCGCGCCATTGCACTCCAGCCTGGGCAACAAGAGCAAAACTCCATCTCAAAAAAAATTTTTTTTTTTTTTTTTTTTTACTAAGTCCCTGGAAATAAATAGGCAACATGGCTCATAAATCTAAATGTATTCAATGTAAAGGGCTATCATTTATTCTAAAATTACTTCTTTGTGAGGGTGACATGCCTTTTGTTTTTATGAAATAATTGTCAATGATAGATTGTAGTAGGTTTGTAAATATATCTTATCTATTGGAATACAGTTTGGAAATCCTCTATTGAACTCCCCAATTTTTCTTGAAATGTAATAATATAAATATGTAAAAAAAATAAAAGGTCACTCATTTTAGTGATTTTTTTTTTTTTTTTGAGATGGAGTCTCGCTCTGCTGCCCAAGATGGAGTGCAGTGGCATGATCTTGGCTCACTGCAACTTCCACCTCCTGGGTTCAAGCGATTCCCCTGCCTCAGCCTCCCAAGTAGCTGGGACCACAGGCACGTGCCACCATGCCCAGCTAATTTTTTTGTATTTTTAGTAGACACGGGGTTTCACCATGTTTGCCAGGAAGGTCTCCATCTCCTGACATTGTGATCCACCTGCCTGGGCCTCCCAAAGTGCTGGGATTACAGGTGTGAGCCACTGCGCCCAGCCCCAGTCTTTAAGCTCCTTTCAATACTGAGATTCTGTGATTCTAGACACTAATTATTCAGCATCCTTAAGGAGCAAGAGTCTCCCATTTGATTTGCCTTCCCAGTCAGCCTGGACTGGGCTGGCACATGTTAGGCCCTGCCTTCCTTGCTCACTCCTATGCTCATCACTGTCTGGCTTCTCCTCACACTTGGACCATATAAGTGCATACCCCTGAACACTATAATTTATGTTTTGTGTGTATTTGGCCTTTATAAAAACAAAATCATAGAAAACGTGTGCTTTTATTTCTGTTCTCTTCTGCCCAACACTTGAAGATTGATTTGGATTGTTATGGGAAGCTTTTACTTTGTGGCTGAATATAGCCAGAATATAGCATATTTATCAATTTTACATTGATGGACACCTTTTCTATTTTGGTTCTTTTGAATAATGCTGCTTCAAGCATTCTTATTCATATCCCCTCATGCACAGTAGAGAAGAACTGATGCAAGTTGAATATTTTATATGAAATATAACCTTTGTGAAAATCAAGAATCCTTCCCATGTACAACCACTGACCCAATCCTTATTGCCCAAAAGAGACCCATGATTGAAATTCTTTCAACCTATTCACAAAAGCAGGGGAATGAATCTCCAAAAGTATCAAGTATGTTATTTGAAATATGAAGTGGTCAATTGCTCATTTTCCGCCTACTTCAGATATGTCTGTCTGAATTGGGTCTCTCTCTCTCTCTCTTTGTGGGCAGGGTGGGGTGATCAGTTGTTTTTTAATTCTTAGTTGGAAAATGATTAACATATATAAAAAGGTACAAAAATATGCAGCTTAATGAATAAGTGTAAGGTGACCCTCTGGGTAACTACTGCTCATGTCAATAAATATACATTTTTAGCACCCTAAAAGTCCCCACAGGAGTCTCCTGGCTGTCCTTTGCCCTTTACTTTTGTATTGAATCTTTAGTAATTAAACATAGATTTATCTAGTTTCATTCTTTTCTCTCCTTCCTCTTCCCCCTAACTGCTTGCTACTAGGAAGTCTTTTTATCCAAATTTATTTTATAACAGCATACTTGCTGATGTAATTCCTGTTACTTTCTTTCGGGCTCAAAAAATGTGTGATTATAAAAAAATTATTGTCTTTAATTTTTCAGTAAGTGTCTTTTTTTCCTACATATTTAATAGGGTGGAAAAGGGAATGGAAAATAAATGAACTCAACAGATCATTCAAAGTAACTTTACATGTCATGTGAATTTAAACAAGATGACTAAACCAGCAGAGCACCAGCGTGCCACCATGCCTTCAGCTTTATCACAGCTCTGCCAGACTCCTTAGTGGTACTGGTCACCTCCTCCTTCTCTCCTCCCAACCTTTCCTCCCCTATTTGGTAATATTTGGCCTCATATATATTATATTATATATATGTACATATATTATATATATATATATATGCCAAGTACACTCATTCCAAGTTTTCTACCAAGTCCCCATTTCAGATATTACACTAAAATCTGTATCAATAAGACCCACAGCTCTCCCAATGATATTCGTATTTAAATAATCATCAAAAACATCCAACAAAATTTTATAAGCTCTAAATAGTATTTGTATTCACGCTTTGCATAAAAATATTGATGTAACCTATCCCCTGAGTCAACCTGTAGGAATGCTACACTGAAATATATGAGCTGCGCATCCCCAAGGAAATCTTGATCGGTACAATGAATATGGAGATTAAGCATTTTATTCCCTCAAACAGTGTCCCAAAAGACAAGAGAGAAATTTCTTAAAAATAAGAAATCACACCAGGCCAGGTGGTAAAGAAACTTTAAATATAAACCATATTAATAAACTCGATCTTGTAAACGTTTCTAACAACAGGGAGGTCAGAGTGTAATATGGCTTGGATCTGTGTCCCTGCCCAAATCTCATGTCAAACTGTAATCTCTAATGTTGGAGTGGGCGCCTGGTAGGAGGCGACGGGATCATGGGGGCGGATTTCTCATGAATGGTTTAGCCCCATCCCCTTGGTGCTGTTCTTGTTATAGTGAGTTCTTCTAAGATCAGGTAACTTATTTAAAAGTGTGTGGCACCTTCCTCCTTCCTGTTTCTTGCTCCTGCTCCTGCCATGTAAGACGCCTGCTTCCCCGTTGACTTCTGCCATGATTGGCACATTCCTGAGGCCTCCCCAAAATCAGAAGCAGCTATGATTCCTTCATAACATGTAGAAATGTGAGCCAATTAATTTTCTTTATAAATTACTCAGTCTCAGCTATTTTTTATAGCAATGTAAGAATGAATGTGAGCCAATTAATTTTTTTTATAAATTACCCAGTCTCAGGTATTTCTTTATAGCAATGGATGAACAGATAAATACAGAGTGGGAAGGATCTACAACAAAGGGAAGATTTGATTAATGATATATTGATGATATCAAGAGCAACATGTATAAACCAAATGTGGTGTGTGTGTGTGTGTGAATATATATATATATAATGGAATACTATGCAGACATAAAAAATAATGAGATCATGTCCTTTGCAGGAACATGGATGGCACTGGAGGCCATTATCCTTGGCAAACTAACACAAGAACAAAAAACTAAATACTGCATTCTCACTTATAAGTGAGAGCTAAATGAGAACACAAGGACACATAGAGGGGAACAGCACGCACTGGGGCCTCTTGGAGGGTGAAGGATAGGAGGAGGGAGAGGATTGGGAAAAGTAACTAATGGGTACTAGGCTTAATACCTGGGTGATGAAATAATCTGTACAACAGACCCCCATCACACAAGTTTACCTATGCAACAAACCTGCACTTGTACCCCTGAACCTACAAGTTAAAAAAAACAGTAACATAAAAAAAGAGCAACATATAAAGCTAGTAACCCTGAATCTCAGAGCTGCTGATTTTTGATTAGAAGTCCCTTCCAAATTCATCAGATCTATGTAGTGGGTTCTAGTAATGAACTTAATCACCTTGGGTATTCTTATCAATTGGAACTTTTTCCCTCCAACTCCTTCCCAACAAAGATCTAAGTAAAATGATAACTATTCATGGAAGGAAGCCTAGGCACCAGCTTAAATAGCCTAGAGGAAACAAGATGCTTCCTGGTATTGCAGAAGCCACACTCCACGGACACTAATTCTGAGGGCTGCTCTGCCTTACCCCTTCTGTTTAGGTAACCCACATGTTTGGCCACTGATGCTGGTCTGGCCCATCTTTTACCAGGTCCTTCCCACAAATTTGGAGTCAATATATGTTTCATTAAGAGGAGGTTGAGTTACATTTGGAAAGCTGGAGAAAATATATTTTACAGATGGTCTTTCCATTTTAACTGTTAAAGCCCCTGGGAAATAAAACAAGAATCCCATTCTCTCTCCCTCTTTCTCTTCCTCTTTCTTTCTCTCTCTCATTCTTTTTTATTCTTTCTTTTGCTGTTTCTTTCTCCTTTTCTCTCTTTTTCTAAAATCTCTTCCTCTTTCTTTCTTTCATTCTTTTTTTCTTTCTTTTGCTGTTACTTTCTTTCTCCTTTTCTCTCTTTTTCTAAAATCTCTTCCTCTTTCTTTCTTTCATAAAAAAAAAAAAAAAAAGCCCACATCTGCTCACTCTTGTGTGTTACTTGCACAAGACATCCCTACACATCATCATCCATCTGCTCCAGAGTTGCTGAACAACTGGACTTTAGAGATTAAACTAGAACATTAACTATTCAATAATTAAGGAAAGTTTCATAGCATATCAGGAAATGGTTGTCAGACTTTAAATCCAAGAAATTCATGGCCAGGGTGCTAGTGAATAGAGCTAACTAAACTCAAAAGCTTTATTAAAAATTTTTAGCTTTGAATTTCATCTGACTGCTGGTAACTAGAGACCTGATCTAAGAGGCTTAAACAGATAAGGGGTATATATTTTGATATTAAAAAAAAAAACAGAGGTAGACAGGACAAGGCTTGTATGATGACCACTGCCATCAGGAATGCAGACACCTTCCTCCTTTCTGCCTCACCACCCAGAAGACAGCCACTCTTCTTGCAGTTTAGCAGAGCTTGAACAATGTGAACAGTTACAGTGAGTTCCACAGTGGGAGGATGGAGAGACTTTGCCTTTGAGGGCAATAAGAGAGGAGTTAAGGAATATTTCCCCGGAAAGAGCAGAGGTTGGAAGTCAATGGCTCCCACATATTTTTGTGCACATTTCTTACAGATTTCTAGACTACTCGTAGATCAAAACATCTTGATTCCCATTTTAAAACTGCTCTCCAGGGAGGTTGTATACCATGAGAGTGTCTACCTCGCTGGCTCTCCTTGGTGACGCCAGCTCTCATCTCCCTATGTACCCCATGCACTCGTGCCTTCTCTCTTGTTTTCTATCAAGCCTCAGTTTCAGTTATTACACTAAAATCTGATCACTGATAAAAAATGTAACGCTTTTAATGGTATTTGTATTTCAACAGTTGTCGAAGACATCCAATGTTGACCACTGTAATTGCTTTATCTCTCCTAGTTTGGGATTAAAAAACAATATTTCATTTTGTTTTATTTTATTTTAATATACTACTAGTAAGTTGGATTTTTAAAATGTTTATTGGACTTTTACATTTCTGCTGGAAATTCTTGTCCATATCCTTTGCATATTTAAAATTTGGAGGTTGTTTTTTTAAGATTTACACAGGCTCTTCATGTGTTAAAGATATCAGTCCATTGTCTACTATATTTGTTACACACTGATCTTCCAACTCACTGATTCATTCTTCAGTTATATTGATCCTCATATTTATTCTATCTCTTGTGTTCTCTAGAACAGTATAGCTTTCACTTGGTTCCTTTTTTATTTCTTGCTCTTGTTTCATATATCTAATATCTTCTCTAATCTTAAGCACTTTTTTTCCCTGAGACAGTCTTGCACTGCTGCCTGGGCTGGAGTGCAATGGCACGAGCTCGGCTCACGGCAGTCTTTGCTTCCTGGGTTCAAGCAATTCTTCTGCCTCAGCCTTCCGAGTAGCTGAGATTGCAGGAACCCACCACCACACCTGGCTAATTTTTTGTATTTTTAGTAGAGATGGGGTTTCACTATGGTGGACAGGCTGGTCTCAAACTCTTGACCTCGTGATCTGCCCACCTCAGGCTTCCAAAGTACTGGGATTACATGCATGAGCCACTGTGCCTGGCCAAGCATTTTTGACATTCATTTTTTATTCTCATTTCCACAATTTTGCTTTAGATGAAATAGGAAGGGCACATCTGTGTGAGTTCAGGTGAGTCGGAGGAGAGGGGAGAGTTGAGCCCCAGGCTGGAGCCCTGTGTACCCAGAGAACCACTGTTGATCTTTGCTGTTTGATGCCAACTCACTATGCAGCTCCTTTGGTCAGGGTTGCATCACTGAAAACACAGGGAGAAGGGGCCCTGTGGGGAGGGAGTCTCCCCTCTTGGTTGTCAGCAATAGCTCTGTGATTGAAGGAGAGCAGAGCAGTACTCAGCCTTGTGTCTCTTTTCATTCAATGTCCTCTTCCTAAAAGGCTTTGTGCTTGCATCCAAACCATCCTGTGGATGCTGGCAGAGGAAGTGTGAACAACTGCAGGGATTTTTTGCAGCAAAGAGTCAGTCGCTCTCAAGAAGTGTCTAATTTACATTAAACATTAATGGGCACATAGTTCTTTTTAAGGTGAGAAGATGATAGAAAATAGAACAAATAAAATATAAAAAGAAAAACAAATGAGTCAGTCGGTCGTTGCCCCAAGTAACCCAGGTAAGAGACCCGTGTAGAATTTCATCAGCTTTTCTGCAATTCCTCTTTTCACTATTGCCTCGGGTCACCCTTCCTCTCAGCTGTGGCCACCCATCAATCCTAGCACAAAACAAGACAACCTTGTCTATTTAGGGGCACCTTGCATTTTTTTTTTTTTTTTTTGATCACTAGTTTCTAGAGTTCTTGCTTCCTCTTGGTTCTGGGATTTCTCCAGGGTTGGCTTTGGAGGAAGGAGACATGAGCCTGGGTAGTTGGTCATTTAATTCGTTTCCTAGGGCTGCTAGGAAATTGCCAAAAACTGGGTGGCTTCACAACAGAATTGTATTCGTTCACAGTTCAAAAGGCCAGAAGTCCAAAATCTAGATGTTGGCAGGACTGGTTCTTTCTGGGGCTCTAAGGGAGAATCTGTTCCATGCCTGTGGCCTCATTTCTGGTGTTTGCTGCCAATCCTTGGTGCTCCTTGGCTTGCAGATGCATTGCTCCAATCTCTGTTTCCGTCTGCACATTGTCACTTCCCCTGTGTCTGTCTTCAAAGCACATTTGTTGTTGGATTTATGCCCCACCCAGATAATCCAAGATGATCTCATCTTGAGATCCTTAATTTATGCATCTGCAAAGACTCTTTTTCAAAATAAGTTCAACTTTACAGTCTCTGGTAGACATCGCTTTTTTCCATTTATTTATTATTTATTACCTTTATTTTAGGTTCAGGGGTGCGTGTGCAGGTTTGCTACATAGGTTAATTGCATGTTGCAGGTGTACATATTATTTTGTTACCCAGATAATAAGCATGGTACCACAAAGGTAGTTTTTCAGTTCTCATCCTCCTCCCACCTTCTGCCCTCATGTAGGCCCGGAGTCTGTTGTTTCCTTCTCTGCATCCATATATACTCAGTGTTTACCTCCCACTTATAAGTGAGAACATGCGGTATTTGGTTTTCTGTTCCTGTGTTAGACATAGCTTTTTGGGGTCTGCTCTTCAATCCACTGTTGTTGAGCTGAAAACTCCAAGGGCAGCTGGTTCACCTGCATTTGTTTTCATTAATTCATCACAGCAGGGCATTTGTGTTATCTGATATACTACCTTTGCCTCTTGTGAGACATGTATTCCTGAGCTTTGAAGCTAAATTCCCCTAGAATCCACCAAAAGGGCCTTCTTTCTCTCTCGAGTCTTCAGGAGGTCATAAGAACTCTTATTAAGAAGACATTTCTCAGTCTGGCTTGGAGGAAAGCCATGCATTTGTCCCAGGCCCTTTGACCTTCTCTCTCCTCCGTCAACCATAATAGAGACTTAATAGACATGCCTAGCAGGGCCCAACTATATAAAAATCTATAAGCCATTAGCCATAGCTATATTAAACTAATAAGAATCAATTCCCACACTTGCTTTCAAAGCATGCTGGGCTTCAGAAATGACCTGAAAAGTGACAGTCTGCAGCTGGGCTGTGATCAGAGGGGGCTGGCCGGGAGCAGTCAGCTCCCCAGAGTTTACAAATTGTCCGACCCTCAGGAGAAGGCTCTTGGCATAACCTTAGGAGGATGATTCATCAGGAGTTGAGAAGACCATTCCTTAACATGGACAGGGAATGAAGGTCCAGGAAAGATTGAAAAGGGAATTAGTAATGGCCCGGCTCCCGAAGTCACTGGGCTTTGAAAACCCCCAGTTTTGCTTTGCCGAACAGCTCCGGGTTGCATTATGCCTATTGATCTTTCTGAGCGTTCGCAGCCTGTAAATGATGAGCCTTTTAGCGCACTCCATGACTGAAGGGCACACAACTGTGAGAACAGCTCATTTCATTTTTTTCGATTTATACAAAAGATGCTGTGGCCCAAGCCCTCTAGGCACCCATCTCAATACATAAATATGCCAATTAAGCTAAATGGAGATCCTGCAGGTTAAAAATGCCTCATAAAAGAAGGAGGCTTTTTCCAAAGCCAGAAAGTTTATCCACAGAAGAAACGCCAAATCAACAAAAGTGGATCCATGCCAATCCATGAAGGTCAAAAAGCAAGGCTTCTGGGATCCAAAAAAGAAGAAAAACCACCATTGTTTGTTCCCCTAGAAAACTGGGGGAAAATACCTTTAAGCTGTGACTTCAGGATTCCAATCAGATGCTACTATTAAATTTTTTTTTCATTGCATTTTTCCTGGGCAGGCTTGATGGATGAGATGGGAGAGTGGGAAAGTGAGAGAGGGAGGAAATCAGTCTTAAAGCTGAACTGACACAGTGTCTCATTACCCAGCAAATGTCACAAGGGCAGGTGTGGGCAAACCAACGTTAGATATGCTATGGCCTTGCCACTCAAGGATGGCCCATCACACTCATGCCGGGCAGCCACAGCAGCTGCATCCGCTGGGAGATGTCTAAAAGTAGAGAATGCAGGCCGATCCCACATTATGTTAGCCATGGACTGCATTTGGCCAGGATCCCCAGATGATTCTCTTGCATATTAAAATGTCAGAAGCCTTGATCTACCCTAAATGGTCAGCCTGATACTCACCACCCCATTCCTGGAAAGCTTATGCTATTTCTGCCTACCCTACAGTACTGAGGGAGTAGAGGTCTGGATCCAGGGAATGGGCTGAGGGAAAATGGTAGATAAATCTTTAGCCAACTTCAGCTGAGTGTAAGAATCTCAGGAGATGTTTCTGAATGGATTTATATACTCAGACTTGCCCATCGTACATCTCCAAATCTTTGATGATCAGCTTCCAATCAAAAACTGGGTTTCTTGGGTCATCTTTAACACCTTATTTTGGGTCTGATACTATTGGAGGGCATTGAGAAAAAGTCTGGCAGTTTAGAGAGCAACAGATGGTACCAGGATTTTTACCTTATGTTCTTGGCCCTTGGATGTACTTTTGTGTGGGATAAGAATGTTGTATTGTTCCTCCAATGTTTCTCCTACTACTAATACTAAAATGGCTTAGAAATGCCATGGACCCACAATGTCACTAATGTTATCAAAAGCATTTCATGAAACCCCAAGCATCTTTGCTCACTCACTCAGCTGCTCTCTTAGCCACTGACTCTGTGAGCATTTATCCGTCATCTAGTTGCCATAAACCCAGTGCCCTGGGATTGCTGCCCTCTCCTCTACTTTTCTTCCTGCCAAAATGTACACATAGTCATCAGTAACTGCCTTCCTTTCCTGAGACCTTGCTGTCTTTATTTCTCTGCCATCTGTCTCTATCCCCACATTCTATAGAAATAAGCCTTGAAAGTTCCTTGTATCTCTGCCAAATGCAAGACAGAGATTCTTGATCATCCAATCAGAAACAGGAACTGAGGGTTATACTCTCTCTATGGCTTCCGCGATATGTATTTTTTTTTTTTTTTTTTTGAGACGGAGTCTTGCTCTGTCACCAGGCTGGAGTGCAGTGGCACAATCTCGGCTCACTGCAATCGCCGCCTCCTGAGTTCAAGCGATTCTTCCGCCTCAGCCTCCCTAGTAGCTGGGACCACAGGCACATGCCACCACGCCCAGCTAATTTTTTTGTCTTTTTAGTAGAAATGGGGTTTCACCATGTTGGCCAGGATGGTCTCGATCTCTTGACCTCATGATCCACCCACCTCAGCCTCCCAAAGTGCTGGGACGCGATATGCATTTTATCTGTCCTCTTACTCCCGTAACTTCTTTATTTGCTGTCTCTATTTCCTCTCATTGTTCATCTTCTCCAAGTTGAAAGAGCAATCACAAAGTTTTCAATTTCCATCTACAGACTCATAGAGTAGACAGGAGGTGGGGCAAGCACTCTATTGCACATTTTTTTTTTTTGAGACAGAGTCTTGTTCTGTCGCAAGGAGCCAGGCTTGAGTACAGTGGCGCAATCTTGGCTCACTGCAATTTCCACCTCCTGGGTTCAAGCAATTCTCCTGCCTCAGCCTCCCAAGTAGCTGGGACTACAGGTGCACCCCACTACGCCCAGCTAATATTTGTATTTTTTAGCAGAGATGGGGTTTCACCATGTTGGCCAGGATGGTCTCGATCTCTTGACCTCATGATCTGCCCACCTTGGCCTCCCAAAGTGCTGGGATTACAGTCTAATGCACATTTAACTTATATTTTCAGTTAAAGTCATAGCATGCCATCAAGTAATAGTTCTCATTCCTATTTTATTTATTTTTTAAACAGAGACAGGGTGTCGCTCTGTTGCTCTGGCTGGAGTGCCATGGCATGATCGTAGCTCACTGCAGCTTTGATATGTAACTTCCTCTCACCTAACCCTCTCAAGTAGCTGGGAGTAAAAAGCACACACCACTGTGCCTGGCTAATATTTTTGTTTTTAAAATTTTTGTAGAGATGAGGTTTCACTAGGTTGCTCAGGCTGGCCTCTTGAACTCCTGGCCTCAAGTGATCCTCCCACCTCACCCTCTCAAAGTGCTGGAATTACAGGCAGGAGTCACCATGCCTGGCCCATTATTTTAAAGACAATAAACTCAAGGCTCAAAGGAGGTATATAACTTACTCAAGGTTACACAGCTTGTTAGTGGGGAGCTCAAGCCCATTACATCCAAAATATAACCAGCAGGAATCTGTTGCTCTTTGAAAGAATCTAGAATGATGGGAGCTGGAAGTACTGATCAAACCATCAGGACAATAGAAACCCTATATGGATGGAGGCTTGGTGTGAGGGCTGGAGGGAGACGGGGCCATAGATGGAGCCAGATAGAAGAGTTCTAGTCAGAACTGACTGCTGACTGAGGCTGGTGGAGCAAGCTGGAATGGGCGCTGCTTTATGGGAACTGATCTGAGATAAGGAAGTCAGTCACTTCAATGGAGGAGAAGCTTGGGTCCAGAGACAGTCTTACTTGTTTCATCTATATGCTCTTGACTTCACTTTACCAATTTCCAAGTAGGTATTATCACAGATTAATTCAATCCAATGAACACTATTGTGCTCTTTTTCTGTGCCTCAGGGTGTCTAGTTGGCAAAAGCGATAAGATCACATTGATTTAACTGCCCCAAGCCTCGATATCAGAGAGACATGGTATCCAAGTCAAGCTCTATCACACAGTTCCTAGAATGCACTGTACAAGTTATATATCTATCTAAAACCGTTTTCTTATCTGTGAATGGGGCTGATAATAGTTTGTTACTCATTCAATTGATGTGATGTCTAAACAGATTATGTTCAGGAAGCACTTATTACATAGAAACATTCCTTCAAATGTCTGATAGACTGGAGGCTGGCAGGGTGGGGAATAAGACACAGTCTTTGCTCTCAAGGGCTTATAATGGAGTGGGAGAGGGTAGGGAAAAAGGCATTGAACTGGGCAATTTAAACATTTACTCATATTTGTCTCATGGGATTTTCATGGGGAAGCATTTGTTGGGTAAACGTGTGAGATGACAGATTCTATCTTTATCACACTGAACAGCAGAATGAGAAAAAAGGACTGAAATGGTGGGGAACCAGATTCTTCCAGCTCATCAGAAGTAATAACCTTCTAACAATAAGAATTGTCAAACAGCAATGAAAGAGTGAGCTTCCCAATACTGGGATTATATAAGTCAAAGATGGATGGCCCTTAGTAGGAAATGCTTTGCAAAAGCATTCACAGGAACGAATGACTTGAACGTATGTTGTTTTGCTCCTCCCCATCTGCGTGGCCTTTATGTGTGAGAGACTCTCAAGGTCAGGGCATCCTCCTCCTCTTTCCTTTCATCTGCTCCTACTGGCCACTCTCTCACTTCTATCTTTGCCTGAGGTCTCTCTTCGGAGCTCCAGACACATGAATCCTATTGCTGATTGAACTTAGAAGGCTCCAGTTCCCCAAGACCCAGAAGGAACCTATGATCTTCCCCCACAAAACCTGGTCCTTCTCCAATCTGTGAACCAGGACTCAAAGGCATTTCACAGGCATGTCACTTTCAAAGGACTTCCCTGCTGTGTTGCAAAGGAAAAGTGAGGGAAGTTACTGTCAGTAGAGGGAGATGTCAGATAAGAAAAGAACCTCATAGGCTCTGTCAACACACTTTTCAATCGTGGGATTTTTAACTAACTAAAAAAAAAAAAAGGTTAAAATCTGCTATTTTTTTGAGCTTTGAAAAAATTAATATTGCTGTTTTATAACCTCTGACAAGTTTTTTTTTTTTTTCTATAGTTGGACAGGTTCTTTCTTTAATTTGCCTTATGCAAGTAAAGCAATTTTTGCATTTGGGTTTTAACATATACGATACTCACAAACACGCACATTTAGCCCAACTTTCCCCTGCTACCCACTGCATACAGAAGCCATCCCACAAAGCCCACTGGGTGTGGCTGAGTCCAAGCAAGACTTAATCATAGAGGCAGATCTGGAGAGGAAGGCACATGCCACAGGCCAAGACTGCAGGTTCAGCAAGATTCTCACTCTAGTTACGTGAGAATATCACTGTTTCTCACTGTCACGGGCAGTTCCTTAGACAGGCACATGATCCAGCCATAGTAAGCGTGTGTGGCGAGCCCCATTCATGGCTTCATTTTTGTCCCCATCCTTGTGTTTCTGTGCAATTTTGCCTAATTATAGTTTATACCATATCATTACATACACTTTATGGAACTAGCGTAAATCCTTTCGGGAAAAGGCAGGATAGATGAATAGATGGGTGGGCAGGTAGATAGGTAGGCACTCTTTTACAGCCACCTAGGAAATGTTCAAACATTTGTTTGGGTACTGATAAATCTTTACTGTTTCCATCAGTTTATTTCCACTTAGAATTCCCCTCTCTTCTTTTCTTCCTCTAATTCAGTTTCTTTTTGCACCTATTTTCCTCTCTTGCTTCCATACCTGCCTCTCACCTCATCTCTGGGCCAGGATGGGGTTTGGGCTGGCTTAACGCTGTTAGAACTTTCCAGAGAAAGTCCCTCGACCATGTTCCAGAAGTGCTAGGCCAGTATTAATCTACTTGGCTGCTTTCCTGCTCTCATTCCATTTCCTCATTCCCCTTGATCTTCATTTCAGAAAGATCACTTTCCACTTGTGTTCTGCCCAGGTCAGCCTGAGTCTGTTTTTCTCTAAGATTGAGATCAATTTTCAATGTAGGCATTTGAAATGTTGGCACAACTGTCATAAAACAGATAAGAATTCTGCAGAATGGAGAGTCTTGAGACAAGTACTATCAGAGAAGAAAGAGTCCAAAGTGCTTTCTTCTGGTAAAAGGGGCATATACTGGGAACATCCTATAGTCTGGGAATGAATAATACCCATGTGTACCCACAGGCACACACACACATCCCCCATACACAATCAGATTCATCACACTTTAGCCATGCCATGAACCCTCACACATTCCCACATATTATCTCTCAAAGGGGAGAACTGTCTTCAACAATTCATCTCTCTCTTTCTCATCAGGACATGTTTTCATATTGGATTAGTTCATGCAAGACAAAGCCAACTGAATCAGCCAGTTCAAAAGTGGAGCCTCAGTATCCTCTAAGAAAGAAAACTTTCAGTCAGTAAACATGTATTGAGTACCTACTGTGCAAGGAAACCTAATGGACAAATGCAGTGTGGGTGGAGGTGGACACATGAAGACGTGTAGAAGTCAGTCCCTTAAGACTCTTCAGGAAAAGCACCAAAAGCGAAATATTTATTCAAAATTGGCAATTCAGAATCAGCAGATGTGACGAATTATGATTGTACTTGGCACTCACTGCCATCAAATTAATCAAGCCAGATTCCTTCACAATTTACAAGAATACACTGTTGCCTTTGAGACAAGAGACAACTATGAATACCAACTCTCCAGGAGAGGCAGCTACCATCAGTCAAGTCCATTACTGAGTCATCAACAGCTAGGAAAATGTTTATTCCCAAACCACTGGAAGAAGGAGCAGACCAGACAGGGAACCAGTAAGATTTTTTTTTTCCCCCTCCGGGAAAAAAGGAAACAAGAAAGAAACTGGGACATTAGTGCAGACAAACTTCAGGCAACTCTCCCCCAGATTGTGGCCATCAATGATACTGGGCAGAAAAGCCTAAAATATACTGCTTATTTTCTTTTGGTTTAGCTGCAGTTGCTATATTTTAATACAAAGCTATGTGTTACCTATATGGTAAATAAAAGAACTAAAAACCTACTCTGGCCATACAGTTGTTCATCAGCCCTCAATCTTGAACATTCTGTGATAGGTCCTCATTTTGGTTTGACCCTATTCCCATGATGTTTCTCTCTTGAATTCTTGAATTGGCAATATTTTCATTTCAGCCTCTCTGAGTTTGGCAATGATAATACTGCTTCTTTTGTGCTTAGCTCTGTGATCTACTTTGATATTCTCCTTTGAAAGAACCTGTTTCTAAGATTAAGCAATCATACTTTTTTTTTTCCTCTGCTTGGAGCCACCATCACTCCCTAATGTATTATGACAGTGTACATAAAAGTGCTTCATAAAGAGTAAAGTGATGCACAAATGTTAATTGACAAGATTATAAGTAGCTGTTCTGAGTATCTCAAGTTGATTTCCAATTACAATTTCTGTTACTAGGTCAAATATAAAATAAAACTGCCCTCCTTGTTTCTGTGATGACTGAGCTATTCAGGCACAGTGCTATTATTATTATTTCTTTTTTGCCAGGGGCAGCGGCAGGTAGATTTTATTGTTCCTGGGATGCACGGGGGTACCATCACCCATGGTGGGGTGGGGGGCATAGTGCTGAAGATACAATCTGATGGTCACTTGTGGTTGAATCATGGGTTCTGGCTGTGTTGGATGGAGGCGGGTGGAGAGGCAGGTTGGCGGGTAGCTGCAAAGCCTGACTTTCCTGCTGGTTGCATATGCACAGGGAGCTGGGGGAAGCAAGGAGCTCAGGGGCTGGATGCAAAGCCTAGGGTGAATGGGGAGCAGAAAGGATGAGTCGGAGAAGCCAGTCTGATGGTTAGCGTGTTCCATCTGCTTTTGCAAGGACAGGGTGCCACCAGGCTGGAGGAAACCTGTCTGAGTAGGCTGAAAGTGGCCGTGCACAGCTTAGGGCTGTGGCTATGGCTGAGACAGGTACTGCACAGCAGGGAACGCTGAAGGAGCACTGAAGGGCTGACTAGGACTATAAGCTGGCTGTGTCGGCCCACAGTGAGGTGGGGGCTAAACAATCCCATAGGCACCACCAGGACTGCCTTGGAATTGTCTATGGTCTGGTGTCCCTGCAAAAGCAGCTGCTGAGCCTACGTAGTGCTTGGTCATAAGCACTTGGGGTCCAAACACTTGTTTGGCTCTGTCAGCTGCCATAAGGGTGCCCCGGCGATTGTGTCCTCCAGGGCTCCCCTGCATGCTGAGGATATGAGTTCCTGTGTGAACACTCAGGCTCCGCTGGTATGCAGCTGCTGTTAGGGTCATCAGGTCACTCTGTTCCTTTTGCCTCCATTTTTCTTCCTCATGTAAAACTTTCTTGAGCTGCAGAAAAAGTTGGTGCTTCTCTTCCTGTAGGGCCAAAAGCTTCTCCTACAACTTCATAATTTGTTCTTTGGTCTCCTCTAGTGACATTTTCTCTTCCATCTCTTTTTTCTTCCTTCCCTACTGTTCTTCTTTCATCTTCTGTTTCATCATCTTGTCGACGTCTTCTTCCTCCTGCCGCTTGCGCTCCGGCTCCAACATAATGTGCTGGTGCAGTGCCCTAGCCACGGCGTTGGAAAGCTTGGGGTGCTCCAGGAGTGCGGGCATGGTGCTGCTGTGGGCGCTCGGGCCTGGGCGCCCGGCTCTGTCTCTTGATTGCTAGACCTCAGGCAGCACCCGCCTTCTCTGCGCTTTCTCCGATGCTCAAGAGCGCCTCGGCCCTTGCGTCACATCCGGCGACTCGTCGGAGTCCTTCCGGAGTTCCACAGTGATATTATAACAGCCGGGAATCATCTGAAAATGAGCCAGATGTAGGTGACGGGGAGATGGAGGCAGCAAACCATATTGCCATGTGTGTACCTATGCAACAATTATGCGTGATCTGCACATCTACCCCAGAACCTAAAGTACAATTTAAAAAAAAGAATAAGTAGGCATCATTATCCATTACCAGTTATCAAATGAAAAGCTTTCACGTTTTCCCTAAAAAAAAAAAAAAAAGAAAAGAAAAAGAAAGAAAAGAAAAGAAAATGAGCTTCTCTTCTCTTGGTGAGTCAGGTGGTCATTTAAAAAACCAGGCTCTATGTTTTTATATATTAGAATTGGTTCATATTTAAAAGGCACATGCCCCCTGCTTGGAGAGGGACTCAGATAAGCAGTGGGAAGTGGGACATCAAACTGGGATAATGGGGACCTGGGCCCATGGTAAATGCTGATGGAAGTATTGCAAGAATGGCCAGCCAAGAGGGAGGCGTTTTGCAATACAAGGCCAATTTTGACAGGGGACAGGTGGCGATTCTGGCAGCTGATTAACTTCAGAGAGAGCCAGCCAAGGACCTAAGCCAGCCAAGCGTGTGCTGGCAGGAGGGCAGGGCTTTCCCAGAAGTTCTGAAAAGGAGGGGATGATGGCGAGTGGATACATCAGTGATGATAAGGTTCCATGACATCCGTGGGAACTTGTATTAGAATGCTTAGGCACAAATGTCACATCTCCTATATTTATTCTCCCAGGTATCTTCTGCCCCTCATAGGTCAGCTGTATTCAACAGACACTCCAGACACATAAGAACTCAATTTAGACTCTATTTATCATGCTTACTACCTAAGAAACAACTGCTTTTCTAAAAAAAAAAAAATTATTATAAATTCAGAAGCTGTTAGTGATTTGCAGAAACCTACTTCTCTCCATGTTGGCAGATTTCTGGCTCTGTAGATGCAGAATAGCATGTGGGTAAAATGCCACTTGTGTCAAGAGGTGGAGTGTGGGAAGAATGCGCATGTACATATGGAAGAATGACAAGGAAATAATCACATGAGTTTCTTTGGGAGAAGTGAACTGGAAGGCAGGAAACAGGGATCAGATGGAGATATCACTGTGCATCCATTTTATGTTTTGAATTTTGAACGGTGTGACTGTATTGTATTTAACAATTGAATTTATTTGAATTTATCGTATTTAATAATTTAATTGTTAAATTTAAATAATCCCCAGCATTGTGATCATCTGTCACCTTGATGGCTGATGAGGTGACTTTCTCATCATCACACTCATCTTGATAGCCATGATTTTTGGGGATCCAGAATTATCACTGGCTGCCATCAAGTGCATAGACCCTTTCTGAGTTTGTGAAGAACAGATTTATTTATTTATTCTTTCTCCCTTTATTCATATCTCTTCTGAGCATGTGGTTTACTGTTACTTTATGTGGAGATTCTGGCAGGGAGAAATTTGTTCTTGGGGTGGTCTCTCTGGCAGGTGTACATTCCCAGTCCTGGGGACAGGATTCAAGAGAAGACTCAAGCTCCTAAGACTCAAGCTCATATGGAGTCTACAAATGGCAAGCTGGGGGCGCAAGCCTAACCAAAATTGGAGGGCATGAGATGTTACACATGTTGTCAAGGCAGAGGTTCATATACAGGAACCCTACTCCTACCCCATTTTTCTGCTTGTCTTTACACTGAAACTCCTGGGAAAAGCTGTCTAGATCTCTACTTTGTCACATCTCCTTTAGTCTTCACTCCTGAAATGGCTCTTATTATGGTCACTGATCACTTCCATGCTAGGTATTCTAATGGTTAAATCTTTTCATCATATTTGAACTTATAGCCATGTTTGACACAAATTGTCATCTTTTTTTCTTGAAGCAACATGCTTCCTCCCTTACCAGGTAAAACTCAGCTCTCAGTCTGCCTGATGACCCGTTCTTCCCGCTCCAACTTTTAAATGTTCAAGTTCTCTGCTCTTGCCTCTCTTCTCTATGCTATCTTCAAAATGGTCTTAAGCTTCAGTTATCATCTGTATGCTCCCTGATTCTCCCAGCCCTGTCTCCAAATAAGGCTTCTCCTGAGTTCCAGATGCACGTGTCTAACTGCCGGCCTGATAGCTCCACTCGCCTGCAAGTGGCCATCTCAAACCTAACATGATTACAACCAAACTCTTGCTTTTTCACTCCCAAACCTGCTCCTGACCTCCCCTTTACCATTTTACTACATAGCACTGAGTTTCCCAGACCAAAAACCCGGGAGATGACCTTTGATTTTTCTTTCCTTCTGCTACTGACAGCCAATATGTCAGCAAGTTCTGTTACTGACATCTCCAGAATAGATCCTGTGTCAGGTCACTTTTCAGCAACTTCACAACTAAAAGCCTCGTCTTAATGCCCCGTCTCTCATTTGTTCTATCACAATAGCCTCCTGACTGATTTCCCTGCTTCCTTTCTTGCTGACATACAGTCCGCTTATCAAAAGTAACCAGAGTGAACAGTACACACGATCAATCCAATCTGCTTCAAACCTTCAGACTTCTATTTCCTTTGCCAGAGTTCCGTTTTCTAAATCTTTATGTGGCTATGCCTCATCAGTTCAACTACCACCCCTTCTGCAAGGAGTCTCTGAGCACTGCTATGTAAGTGGCAACCCCCAAGTCACTCTACATCCAATTTCCCAGTATTATTTTCTTCATGGAACCCATCATTTCTTTAATATTTTACATATTTGTTTGCTTATATATTTATTGCACATACTCCTCCTACTAAATTGTAAAAGGGAGGTGCTTGGAATGATACAATATTAATTAAGGTAGGCTTGTTCATTCTGCAATATGAAAGACTCTCAATGCTCAGTGGTTTTGAACAACAGGGGTTTGTTTTATGCTCAAACTACATGTATGACATAGGCTGACAGGAGAGATTCTCACCTCACATATATTCAGAGGCTCAGGCTGATGGAGGCTATACCATGTCATGACACTGTCAACACAACAGGACTCCCACACTTACTGAGGAAGGAGGAAGAAGAGGCACAAAGAATCTCACACCATCTCTCAAATGCTTCCAACATGGAGGTGACACATATCACTTCTGCTCACAATGGATGGATAATGGAAGTCACAAGGCCTTGCCTCATTTCAAGGGGCCTATGAAATCCTCTTAAGTTCCTGGAAGGAGAAGGTGTTTATCAAGACAAAAACTCCAGAATGATGTTCTTCCAACAATGGAATGGTTGAGACTATGAACTTTGAGTCAGACACACCAGATTTGCTTGTCTGTAAAGAGTGGGAGAATGGCAGGTAGCTCTTACACCTACCACAATGCCTAGCTTCGAGCAAGCACTCCACAAATATTTATTAGAAATGGAATGAGAAAGAAAGAGACCCAGCTATGGGTACAAAGGAAGACCTGGATTTCATGCAGAATGCAGAAGTTTATGAAAACTGGAGCACTAGGTGAGAGCAGGGCAGGCAGCAAGCCTACGTCAGTGCAGAGTCACCATGTGCATTAGATGGGGGCTCCTGATACTCCCTAAGAAGAGAACAGGTTTCAGAGGCAGAACAGAAAAAAAAAGAATCCTTGGGAGAATAAGACTTATCTCCACTGAGAATTCACTGGAAACTGAATTCATTGGAAACTGAGGGAAGAAACTCTGCTTTACTAAAGAACCCGAGGCCACCAAGAAGGTGTGGTAATAAAAGACTATGATTTACAGAAGGGTAGAGCTCCACAAGAGCTGGGTGCCTCTTAGTGATTTAGGTTCCTGAGAGTCCCTGAAAACCCTTATCCTGAGTGCTTTCCTTTGTCAGAATACCCATGGCCTCAGACCATAGGCTAAGATTTTCCCTTTTGAAACTCTGTTAATGTATCTGTGTCTGTACCACAACCCAATAGAACTAAAAGGAAAGGATTACAACTATTCACCAACTAGCAATTACTAGGGACTTTACATGCATTTCATTTTGCCCTGAAGTAAGTCTTTGAGATATGCGTTCGTATCCATATTCCACATCTGAGAAAACTGAGACTCAGGTTAACAAGGTTTCAATGGTTTTAGTCTTCCCTGTAAGTTCTCTCATTTTAAGAATACCAATAGAGGGCACTCAATAAATGATGACTGGTGAATAGTCCCTGATGGTTTTTTTATTCCTTGGAGGGTAGGGGCCAAGTCTTCTGTGTGCTCCCAGGGCTTGGAGCAATGCAGAGCACTAAGCACCCAGTGCTAATGGATACAATGAGTGTCAAACATGATAAAAACGTGCGCCTATTTTTTTCTGATATTACAGCACTGGTGCTCAGGATTAAGAATATGGCAGTGCTTTGACAAAAAAAGAAAGAGAACAAGGGAGCAACTTCAAAAGAAGAAGGTGGAGAGGTTGTGATGGCAGTCACAACAGGAGAGTTCAACAGAGCACGTTTTCTTACTACTCAAAGTGTGACCATGACCAGCAGCATTGGCATCACCAGGGAGTTTATTAGAAGTACAGAATCTCAAGCCATACCCCAGACTACTCAACCAGATTCTGCATTTTAACAAGATGTCCAGGTGGTTCATATGCATGTTTAAGTTTGAAGAGTAGCACTCTAGAGACCACCTGCATCTCTATCTCCTGCTCTAGTCCAGCACCAACTTCTCTAACTAACTGTTAGGGGCCAAGGAGGCCGTGGAGCATTGCACCTGCTCCTCATTTGACCATCCATCACTCAATGGGCCTGGCTGTGCAATCCCAAGTGCTCAGAACAGCCTTCCACAGCTGTCAGTTCAATCCCCAAATCTCCCACTCTTTACAGAGAAGCAAATCTGGTGTGTCTGACTCAAAGTTCATAGTCTTAACCATTCCATTGTTGGAAGAACATCGTTCTGGAGTTTTTGCCTTGATGAACACTTTCTTTTATTCTAATTTCTAGGTATTTCCAAAAAGTGCTAGCCACTTTTGCTGCTTCCAAAGTATAACTGCTTCTGTTGTTCCCCCCAAAATCACTCATATCCTAATAAGTAACCTATAAGTGAGACTTCCATAAATTCTATTCCTTATTACATTATAACAATGATAAATTAACTTTTCTGTAAGGACAATATCCTACAAATATATAAATAATGTATTTTTATTTCTCATGATCATCCTTCAGTTCTTCCTTTACATAGGATTTGTGACCCAGGGCAATAGAGGATGAAAGAATGATGGAATGAATAAATAATTGATATTATTTCTTTAGCAAGACAATACATTTAAAATTAAGCTATAGACTGAAAGTGGATTTTTCTTAATTGTTTTCACATATTCTGGACTCAATCAGAAGTTTCTTCCGTAAAGTGGGTAAGCTGCCACTCCATATCTGACAGCTGCTGCCTTTAGGTAGAAAAATAAGATTATAAAGTAGGGGAAGGAATAAGTAGCCATCCCTTCTGCTTTTAAAGAGTTGTGGGTTACAGAGGGAGAGAGGCTGACTGATGAGGGTGGTCAAGCACATGTTCCTCTTTCCCTGTGTTGGAAGCACAGTGCTTTTAGAAAGGACATAAGCATGGAGGTGGGAAGGGCAACAAATAACCCATTCCATATGGTAATAATAATAATAGCTGTAGGGAATGAGCCAGGCACTGTGCTAAGTGCTTCATATATCTCTTTGCAATCAAACTTCATAAGAACCCTGTTGTAAATAGTTTGTTTTAGTAGATAAGAAACTGAAACTTAGAGAAGGCAAGTGACTGGCTCAAGTTTAGATACTGCATACATGGCAGAAGTAGAATTTGAATGAACTTATATCTAAGTAAAGAGCCCACATCTTTAACCACCATGCTACAATGCCATTTTCAGTAATAATTGATCTAGAATTGAGTTGCTTTCCATGCCTAAAAGCTCTATTTCCTTGAATCTCTCTTTCATCCTGCCACCAAAGAGAGCCATCTATGATATAAACTGGATTGTGTCACTCTTCCCTTTGGCTCAGGCCTGTAATCCTAGCACTTTGGGAGGCCGAGGCGGGTGGATCACAAGGCCAGGAGATCGAGATCATCCTGGCCAACATGGTGAAACCCTGTCTCTACCAAAATACAAAAAGCTAGCCAGGCATGGTGATGTGTGCCTGTAGTCCCAGCTACTTGGGAGGTTGAGGCAGGGGAATCGCTTGAACCTGAGAGGTGGAGACTGCAGTGAGCCAGGATTACTCCAGCCTGGCGACAGAGCAAGACTCCGTCTCAAAAAAAAAAAGTGCTTAATAGCTCCTTATTACCTGCCTACCAGATAAGTCCAAAGTCAACATAGCATACACAGAGGGGAGAAACGACTAAATAAAGTCATGGGATGAACACTTGTGCAGTGAGCAATTACCCCCCTTGTCCAATGTCTTCCACCATTTCATTAAATATTGAATTCATTCAGTAACCTTTTGGAATGTTAGCATTTCTTTTTGTTTGTGGGGCTTTTTTTGGAGTTTCAATTTATTTATTTGTTAAATTTCTTATTGATACATAATAGTTGTACGTATTTTAAATGTACATATGATAATTTGATATATTCATGTAATCAAATCACAGTAACTGGGATATCCATCACTTTAAATATTTATCTTTTGTTTACGCTTGAAACATCTGAATTATTCTTTTAGCTATTTTGAAATGTACAATAGAATAATACTACAGTCACCCTACTGATCTATTGAAAACTAGGTCTTAAGAAATGATAGTATATCTTTTAAAAAAAAATCTTATTATTGTTTCTTAAAGTTCCGGGGTACATGTGCAGGAGGTACAGGTTTGTTACATAAGTAAAAGTGTGCCATGGTGGTCTGCTGTATCTATCAACCCATCACCTAAGTATTAAGCCCAGCATGCATTAGCAATTTTCTTTAATGCTCTCCCTGACTCTCACCCTCCCCCAACAGGCCCCACTGTGTGTCGTTCCCCTCCCTGTGTCCATGTGTTCTCATTGTTTAGCTCTCACTTATAAGTAAAAACATGTGGTGTTTGGTTTTCTGTTCCTGCATTAGTTTGCTGAGGATTATGGTTTCCAGCTCCATCCATGTCCCTACAAAGGATATGATCTTCCTTTTTATGGCTACATAGTATTCCATGGTATATATGTATCACATTTTCTTTATCTAGTCAATGGTAGTATTTCTTAAAATGATATTTATCCTCTCCATAAATCAATGTTCATTTTTTCTCTTTTTTTTTTTTTGGAGGGGGAGACACTATTCAACTCACTATGCTACATTAAAAAATAAGAAAAACCAAACATTAAATTTCACTAATTACATTCATAAATTTGATTAATGCTTTATTTAACTGAGAATATTCCATTCAAACAAGGCACTATACTTGTACAGCGAGGTCTTGTGATCAGTATAATAAACAGGGTCCCATGTTCACAAGTGTTTGGGATTTAATTTTCTATGGTCACCACCCTGAAATCCTTAATAATTATATCTTTGGATTTGTGTTTTATAAGTAAAGTACAACGGGACAATGGAGCATAAGCCAGGGACTTAAAAATGTCAGCTCATGGTTGTCCTGCTTCCCTGCTGCCTTTCTGGGATGGATTTTCATCCACCTGCCAAACCTCAGCCCCGACCTAATCTCTTCTTCCCTACTCCTGCCCCTTGACTGCCACAGCCACCAGGTCACATTGGTTGGGGGTTCTTCCCTTCCTGGGCACAGGCACAGGAAGGGTCATGCTCAAGCATGTGTCCTACTGCATCACAGGATGGGGGAAGGCATTGCTAGTCTCTGCTGGAGGCTGGTAGTATCACAATGTGTTCAGTGGACAACTCTGAGGGGCCAACCTCCATTCAGGTATTGGAGGCTGCAATCACCTGTCCACTGTGGGTTGGAACATTGGGCCCATGGAAATGGGAGACTGACTCATTCTACCCCAGCTGGGGCTACATATTTTCTCTTTGAACTAAACCCTGCATTTAATTGAGCCTGTTCTGTCTATGGCTCTCTAATGTGTCTCTTTGAATACCTCTTGAATATAGTTGAAATGTCAAGTCATAATAAAATTGTGACATTAATGTTACCTCCAAGAGTGCTGAGAGCAAGGCACTAACAATTTAATAAGTTTGGGCTTTTGCATGACCTATGTTAATATGTGATTTCATGCTATTTTGCATGGCAAGGAAGTTTTTCAGAATTCATTTGATCGCAAGATCAATGTGAAAATGCATTATCTGTCTGCCCTGAGTGTGGCTAACTGTTGACCTCTCCAATTAAGTAGAGTCGAGAATGAAAATTCAATTACAAAGAACAGATGTTTCTTGAACATTTTTCATGTATGAGGCCCTATGCCAGCCTTGTGAAGAATATGTAGATCTTTGAGATTTTTTTTTCCTGTCTTTGGGATGCTTGCAAGCAAGTTGGAGGAGGCACAGGTACATGAATGGATGACTATGGTATCGAATGCTGTCTTAACTTATGAAAGCAGAGGAAATGGAGTTAGAGAAGCTGGACTTTTTGTAGGTGGTCCCTCATAGCACGTATGGCTGGTTCCTTGCCATATGTCCATTCCCTTTCTATGAGACTAGAACCCTACTGCTATATTTTTTAGGATCTCTTCGCTGGATAAAGAGGAGTCCATATCCAGCTCAGTGACAAATCTTGATAGTATTATACTTTTCATGACAATTCCATGCCTCTTGTCAGTGATTAGTTTAGAGGTGGGCCTGTGACTCAGCTCTGCCCAGTGAAATATAAAGTCAAATTTCTGGATTACTTTTGGAAAGATTCTTTTGTAGTAGAGAGAGTTTCACAGGTAAGAGTACAGACACAGACTCTGAAGTGAACTGCCTGGTTTATAATCTTGGGTCCACTGCTTACTAGCTGTGTGTCATTATAAGTCACTTAACATTTCTGCCTCCACTTCCTCATCTGTTAGATGGGGTTAATGATAATACGTACCTAATGGGGTTGTTGTGAGGATCAAATTAGTGAATATTTTGTAAAGAAACCAAACCTACAACTCACTGGCATTCCTAAGAGAGAAGGAGAGAGAGTAAGCAACCTGGAAAATATATTTGAGAATACAGTCTTTGAAAATTTCCCTAACCTCACTAGAGAAGTTGATATGCAAATTAGAGAAATACAGAAGTCCCCTACTAGATACTATACAACATGATCATCCCCAAGGCACATAGTCAACAGATTCACCAAAGTCAATGTGAAACAAAAAATCTTAAAAGGCAGCTACAGAGAAGGGTCGGGTCACACACAAAGGGAACCCCATCAGGCTAGCAGCAGACCTCTCAAGAGAAACCTCACAAGCCAGAAGAGATTGGGGGCCTATTTTCAGCATCTTTATAGAAAAGAAACTCCAACCAAGAATTTCATTTCCTGTCAAACTAAGCTTCATAAGCAAGGAGAAATAAAATCATTCTCACACAAGCAAATGCTGAAGAAATTCATTGAACTAACTAGACCAACCTTACAAGAGCCCCTTAAGGGAGTGATAAACATGGGAACAAAATGATGACACCTGCTACCACAAAAATACACTTTAGGACATAACCCACAGACAACATAAACTCCACAACTAAGTCTAGAAAACAACCAGCTAACAATAACAGGATCAAAGTGTCACATATTAGTATGAAAGGGTCTAAATGCCCCCACTTAAAAGACAGAGTGGCAAGCTGGATAAAAAGGCAAGACTCAATTGTCTGCTGTCTTCAAGAGACCCAGCTCACATGTAATGAGATTCACCAGCTCAAAGTAAAGGGACGGAGAAAGATCTACCATGCAAATTACCAACAAGGAAAGCAGGAGTCACTATTCTCACAACAGATAAAACAGAGTTTAAACCAACAACAATAAGGACAAAGAAAAACGTTCCATAATGATAAAGGGTACAATTCAACAAGAAGATTTACCTATTCTAAGTATATGCACACCCAACATTGGAGCACCCAAATTCATAAAACAGGTTCTTCTTCACCTAGGAGAAGACTTAGAGAGCACACGACAATAGTGAGAAACTATCATACCCCATTGAAACATTAGACAGATAATCAAGACATTAAACTCACAAAGAAATTCTGGACTAAAACTCAGTGCTTGACCAATTGGACCTAACAGACACATACCACAGAATATACATTCTTCTCATCCACACTGAACATATTCTAAGATTGGCAATGTGCTTAGTCATAAAGAAAGTCTCAATAAATTCAAAAAAATCAAAATTATACCAAGCACAATCTTGGACAACAGTACAATAAAACAGAAATCAGTATCAAGAAAATCTCTCAAAATGACACAAATACATAGAAAGTAAACAACTTCCTCCTGAAGAACTCTGAGGTGAACAATGAAATCAAAGCAGAAAATTTAAAAATGGAAATTAATAAAGATAGAAATACAACTTAACAAAATCTCTGGAATACAGTTAAAGCAGTGTTAAGAGCAAAGTTTATAGTGCTAATCACCTTCAAGAAATTAAAAAATCTCAAGTTAACAATATAACTATGTATCTAGAGCAACTAGAAAATAAAGAATAAACCAACCCCAAAGCTAACAGAAGGAAAGAAATATCTAAAATTACAGAAGATCCAAACCAAAAGGTTAATGAAACCAAGAGTTGATTTTTAGAAAGAATAAACAAGATGGATTAGATTTATTTATTCTTTCTAAAAATAAAAATAGCTAGATTAACAAAGAAAAAAAGATCTAACTAAATACCATCAGAAATGACAAAGATGACATTACAACTAATCCCACGGAAATACAAAAGGTCCTCAGAGATTATTATGAACAACTCTTGCACACAAATTAAAAAATCAAGAGGAAATGGATAAATTCTTGGAAAGACACAACTTCCAAAGATTAAGCCAGGAAGAAAGTGAAAACTTTAAAAGACCCATAACAAGTTCTGAACTTGCGTCAGTAATAAAATACCTAACAACCAAAGGGGGAAAAAAAAGGCCTAGATTAGATGGATTCTCAGCCAAATTCTACCAGACAAATAAAGAACTGTTAACATACTGAAACTATTCCAAAAAATCATGGCTGAGGGGCTTCTTCTTAACTTCGAAGAACTTTAATTCTATACAGCCAGCATCAGCCTGATACCAAAATCTGGCAGAGATACAACAAAAAAAGAAAACTGCAGGCCAATATTTCTGATGAGCATAAATGCAAAAATCCTTAACTAAATACAACCAAACTAAATCCAGTCGTACATTAAAAAATTAATACACCATGATCATGTAGGCTTTATTCCTGAGATGCAAGGCTGGTTCAACATATGCAAATCAATAAATGTCATTCACCTAATAAACAGAATTAAAAGCAAAAGCCATCTGATTATTTCAGTAGATGTAGAAAAAGCTTTTGGTAAAATCCAACATCCCTTCATGATAAAAACCCTCAACAGACTAGGCATTTATGGAAAATACTTCAAAATATTAAGAGCAATCTATGACAACCTCACAGCTAACATCATACTGAATGGGAAAAAGCCCCGAAACCATTCCCCTTGAGAACTGGAACAATACAAGGATGCCCACTCTCACCACTCCTATTCAACAGAGGGCTGGAAGTCCTAGCCAGAGCAATCAGGCAAAAGAAAGAAATAAAAGGCATCTGAAGAGGAGAAGAAGTAGTCAAACTATCTCTCGTCACAGATGTTATGATTCTATACCTAGAAAACCCTAAGGACTCTGCCAAAATGCCTGTAGAACTGATAAATGACTTCAGTACAGTTTCAAGATACAAAATCAATGTACAAAAAAAATCAGCAGAATTTTTATATATCAATAACATTCAAGCTGAGAGACAAATCAAGAACATGATCCAATTTATAATAGCCATACACCACGAAGTTGAAAGATCTCTATAAGGAGAACTATAAAACACTGCTGAAAAAAATCAGAGCTAACACAAATAAATAAAAACACATTCCTTGTTCATGGATTACAAGAATCACTATTGTTTAAATGGCCATATTTCCCAAAGCAGTTTACAGATTAAACACTGCTCCTGTCACACTATCAATGTCATTTTTCACAGAATTAGAAAAAAACGATTATAAAATTCATATGGAACCATAAAAGAACCTGAATAGCTAAAGCAATCCTAACCAAGAACAAAGCCAGAGTCATTACACTGCCCTACTTCAAACTATACTATAAGACTGCAGCAACCAAAACAGCATGGTACTGGCACAAAAGCAAACACGTGGAATAGAACCCAGAAATAAAGCTGGACACTTACAACCATCTGATCTTTGACAAAGTCAACAATAAAAAGCAATGAGGAAAGGACTCCTTATTCAACAAATGTTGTTGGGATAACTGACCAGTCAATTGCAGAAGAATGAAACTGGACCCCTACCTTCTACCTTTTACCATATAAAAAATTAACTCATGGTGGATTGTAGATTTAAATGTGAGACCTCAAATTATAAAAATCCCAGAAGAAAACTTAGGAAATACTCTTCTTGGCATTGGCCTTGGCAAAAATTATTTTGCTCAGTCCCCAAAAGCAACAAAAGCAAAAAGTGACAATTAGGACCTAATTATTTAATTAGGACCTAATTATTTAATTAGGTCTTCAATTTTGAAGGGCTTCTGCACAGCAGAAGAAATTATCAATAATCAGACAACCTCCAGAATGAGAGAAAATATTCACAAGCTATGTATCCGACAAAGGTCTAATATCCAGAATCTGTAAAAAACTTATACAAATCAACAAACAACAAACAAACAACCTTATTAAAAAATGAGCTAAGGACATGAGCAGATGATTCTAAAAAGATGACTTTCAACAAACATATGAAAAATGCTCATCATTAATCATCAGAGAAATGTAAGTCAAAACCACAATGAGACACCATCTCACACCAGTCAGAATGACTATTATTAATAATTCAAAAAACAACAGATGCTGGTGAGGCTGTGGAGAATAGGAAACTGGATAAAGAAAATATGGTACAAATACACCATGGAACACTACCCAGCCATAAAAAATAAAATCATGTCCTTTGTAGCAACATGGACATAGCTGGAGGCCATAATCCTATGAAAATTAATGCAGGAACAGAAAACCAAATACCTTATGTCCTCACTTATAAGTGGGCACTAAACACTGAGTACACAAGAAAAAAAAAGATGGGAACAACAGACACTGTGGATTACTAGAGCAGGGAGGGAGAAAGAGGGCTGTGGGTTGAAAAACTACTTATGGGGATTATGCTCACTATCTTAGTGATGGAATCTGTATTCGAAACCTCAGCATCAGGCAATATACTTATGTAACAAATCTGCACATGTATCCCTGAATCTAAAATAAAAGTTGAAATTATAAAATAATAATAAAAGTACTTTTTCTTTTTTGAGACGGGGTCTCACTCTGTCACCCAGGCTGGAGTACAGTGGCATGATAATGGCTTTCTGCAGCCTCTACCTCCTGGGCTCGAGTGATCCTCCCACCTCAGTCTTCCCAGTAACTGGGAACACAGGCTTGTGCTGCCACACCCAGTTATTTTTAAAAATTTTTTGTAGAGATGGGGTCTCTCTCTGAAATCCTATCCTCAAGAGATCATCCCATCTCAGCTTCCCTAAGTGTTGGGATTATAGCTGTGAGCTACCATGCCTGACCAAGTACATTTCTTTGCCAAATGCTTAACAGAGGGTCACAGTTTTGCTTTGCATAACAATTCTGTCTATTGAAGCTTTGCATTTTCATTGCCAGACAAAAATTAAATGAACTAACTTATGGTAAAAAAAAAAAAAGTTATATTTATAAAGCATTTAGAACAGTGCCTGACACATAAGACGTGTTAAAGGTCATTATCATAATTTAAATTGGAAAATTATAACAAAAATAATAGTCACAGTTCTGCTGATGACTATCAACAAAAGTAATAATCTCTTTTTATGACTCAGTTATGGTGTCTGTAAGTGACCCCTGGAACTTTCATGGTCACCCTGTGCCTATGATGGGGGCTGGATGCAGAGCAAAAAAAGGAAAGAACCTGTCCTTGATGAAACTGCTGAGCCACTGAGTCATCAATGCTACAGCTCACTGTACCTCTGGACTTCTTGTAATATGATATGATACATTTCTTTGTTTACAATATTTTCAACTGGGGTCTTATGTTCTTGGCAAAGGCACCATTTAACTTCCATAGCAATTCACTGGTACGTGTCCTGGAGTTCCTCTACCCTTGTGTTTTCCATATCCTCCTATGCATGCATACCCCAAGATGTGAGTTGCCTCAGAGCAGTTCCTCGTATCAGTTGTCATCAGTTCCTGCTACAATTCTTCCTAGTTTTGCTTTTATCTTAATTATGACTGGTTCATGAAAGACTGAGATTTCCAAGGTGTGCTTATAGGTCCAAACCTACTCTTGAAATTCACAAGTGTATTAGTCAGGATTCATTAGAGAAACAGAACCAACAGAGTGTGTGTGTGTGTATGTGAGTGTATGATTTATGACAAAGTGACTCACACAATCATGGAGGCTGAGAAGTCTCCCAATCTACTGTCTGCAAGCTGGAGGCCCAGGAAAGACAGTGGTGTGATTCAAGTTCAACTTCCAAGGCTTGAGAACCAGGGGAGCTGACGGTATAAATCCCAGGCCAAGAGCAGGAGAAGACCATGTCCCAGTTCCAGTAGGCAGGCAGGAAGAAGTTCCTTCTTCCTCTACCTTTTTGTTCTTTCAGGCTCTTAACAGATTGGATTATTCCCACCTACATTGGGGAGGGCAATTTACTTTATTAAATTCAACTGATTCAAATGGTAATCTCATCTGGGAATACCCTTGTAGACACATCCAGAAATAAGGTTTACTCTGGACACCCCTAGAGCAGTCAGGTTGACACATAAAATTAATCATCTCAATGAAGGACATGCTTTGAGGTCATTTTCTAACTTGCACATACTAAAGTTACCTAATTTCCCCCACGAAATGCAATAAATGAACACTTTCATAAATATTCTCCTTTCATTCTTAATAATTCTATAGATACAGGTTGGAATAGTTAGTAAAGTTACAAAATTTCCTGACTGGAATAAACACAGCCTCATATTACATCATTTTTATAGTAACATTTACTTAATCACATACTAAAATTTTCAAAACTAAGGTGTAGATGATGAATAGCAATTTTTAAATCAGGGGAGTTGTTGCTTGCATGGAGGTGCATCCTCCAAATGACAAATAAAAAGTCCGTTTTTCCCCCACACCTACCTTGTAGCATGTATCTGTACCAAATTTTTGCTTCAGCAAAATTACAAATTAATAAACCTCACAGATATTCAGGAGTTAGGAAAATAATAACAATCTGTGGATTTTTAAAAAATATATTTTATGTTTTGGGGTACATATGCAGAACATGTAGGTTTGTTACATATGTATACACCATAGGTATATATGTGCCATGGTGGTTTGCTGCATCCATCACCCCGTCATCTACATTAGGTATTTCTCCCAATGCTATCCCTCCCCTCACCCCACATCCTGCTATCCCTCCCATATCCCCTCACCCCACAACAGGCCCTGGGGTTTGACATTCCCCTCCCTGTGTCCATGTGTTTTCATTGTTAAACACTCACTTATCAGTGAGAACATATGGTGTTTGGTTTTCTGTTCTTGTATCAGTTTGCTGAGAATGATGGTTTCAAGCTTTATCCAAGTCCATGCAAAGGACATGAACTCATCCTTTTTCATGGATGCATAGTATTCCATGGTGTATATGTGTCACATTTTCCTTGTCCAGTCCATCATTGATGAGCATTTGGGTTGGTTTCAAGTCTTTGCTATTGTGAACAGTGCCACAATAAATACACAAGTGCATGTGTCTTTATAATAGAATGATTTATAATCCTTTGAGTATATACCCAGTAATGGGATTCCTGAGTCAAATGGTATTTCTATTTCTAGATCCTTGAGGAATCACCACACTGTGTTCCACAATGTTTGAACTAATTTACACTCCCACGAACAGTGTAAAAGCATTCATATTTCTCCACATCCTCTCTGGCATCTGTTATCTCCTGATTTTTTAATGATTGCCATTCAAACTGGCATGAGATGGTATCTCAATGTGGTTTTGATTTGCGTTTCTCTAATGACCAGTTATGATGAGCTTTTTTTCATATGTTTGTTGGTTGCAAAAATGTCTTCTTTTGAAAAGTGTCCGTTCATATCCTTCACCCACTTTTTGATGGAGTTGTTTTTTTCTTGTAAATTTGTTTAAGTTCTTTGTAGATTCTAGATATTAGCCCTTTGTCACATGGGTAGATCACAAAAATTGTTTCCCATTCTGTTGGTTGCTGGTTCACGCTAATGATAGTTTCTTTTGCTATGCAGAAGCTTTTAAGTTTAATTAGATCCCATTTGACTATTTTGGCTTTTGTTGGCTTTTGGTGTTTTAGTCATGAAGTCCTTGCCCATGCCTATGTTCTGAATGGCATTGCCTAGGTTTTCTTCTAGACTTTTTATAATGTTAGGTCTAATGTTTAAATCTTTAATCCATCTGGAGTTAATTTTTGTATAAGGTGTAAGGAAGGAATTCACTTTCAGCTTTCTGCATTTGGCTAGCAAGTTTCCCAACACCATTTATTGAATAGGAAATCCCTCCCCCTTGCTTGTTTTGGTCAGGTTGGTCAAAAATCATGGTTGTAGATGTGTGGCATTATTTCTGAGGCCTCTATTCTATTCCATTGGTCTATATCTCTGTTTTGGGACCGGTAACATGCTGTTTTGATTACTGTAGCCTTGTAGTATAGTTTGAAGTCAAGTAGCATGACAATAAAAAAGAGGGAATCCTCCCTAACTTATTTTATGAGACCAACATCATCCTGATACCAAAATCTGGCAGAGACGCAACTAAAAAACATAATTTCAGGCCAATAACCATGATGAATATTGATGCAAAAGTCCTCATTAAAATACTGGCAAGCCAAATCCAACAGCACATCAAAAAGCTTATCCATCATGATCAAGTCAGCTTCATCCCTGGGATGCAAGGCTGGTTCAACATACACAAATCAATAAACATATCCATCACATAAACAGAACCAATGACAAAAACCACATGATTATGTCAACAGATGCAGAGAAGGCCTTCAAGAAAATTCAACAGCCCTTTATGCTAAAAATTCTCAATAAACTAGGTATCAATAGAATGTATCTCAAAATAATAAAAGTTACTTATGATAAACCCACAACCAATATTAAACTGAATGGACAAAAACTGGAAGCATTCCCTTTGAAAACTGGCACAAGACAAGGATGCCCTCTCTCACCACTCCTATTCAATATAGTATTGGAAGTTTTGGCCAGGGCTATCAGGCAACAAAAGAAATAAAATGTATTTAATTAGGAAAAGAGGAAGCCAAATTATCTCTATTTGCAGATGACATGATTGTGTATTTAGAAGACCCCATCGTCTCACCCCAAAATCTCATTAAACTGATAAGCAACTTCAGCAAAATCTCAGGATACAAAATCAATGTGCAAAAATCACAAGCATTCATATACACCAGTAATAGACAAACAGAGAGTCAACTCATGAGTGAACTCCCATTCACAATTGCTACAAAGAGAATAAAATACCTAGGAATACAACTAACAAGGGATGTGAAGGACTTCTTCAAGGAGAACTACAAGCCACTGCTCAAGGAAATAAGAGAGGACACAAACAGATGGAAAAACATTCCATGCTCATGATTAGGAAGAATCCATATCATGAAAATGGCCATACTGCCTAACGTAATTTATAGATTCAATGCCACCCCCATCAAGCTACCATTGACTTTCCTCACAGAATTGGAAAAAAACACCTTAAACTTCATATGGAACCAAAAAAGAGCCTGCATATTCAAGACAATATTAAGCAAAAGAAAAAGTAATTTGTGAACCTTTAAAAGTCTTAAGTTTAATCTCTTATGCCCACTTTTATAGATTGACAATCGCTTCCTAGACCATCAGGGTGAGAAGGATGGCAAGGCCTCATCAAGGCTCAGCAGGAAAGAGTGCTAGGATAGATTATGCATGTCTGCCCTGAGTGTGGGTGGAGCAGAGGTGGAAACCATTATATATTTCTGCAATCCAGCGTTTATATTTTCTGCCTACCATGCTTGAAAGGCAATTAGAACATTTTCATGTCTTATTCTATAATTCTGGTTACTCTTGGGATCAATTTATTTATTTAATCAATGTACATTTATTGAGTACCTTCAATGTATTAGGCACACTGTTAGGCAACACATGAAATCAAAAAATGAATTGGACACAGATCCAACCAGTAAAGAACTTAAGTCTAACAGAAGATAAAATATGCACATGATAAAATGCTGCAAGATAGGACTAGATAAGGGGAGGTATTAGAGAATATGTCAAAGGTGGGAAAGGTACCTTTAGTGAGTGTGGAAGGGGTCAGCAAAGCATATTAGGGAGGGTGGATTGGAAGTGAGCCTTGTAGTGATATAAGATTCCTCATATGGATAGAAGGTGAAGACTATTTCAGACTGAGTGGCCAGAATGAGCAAAAGCATCAGAGTGGAAAGCTGAAAGCTCTGGGTGACTGCCTGACTGATGAGAATATGTAGCTGCTATTTATTCCAGTTCTCCCTGCAGAGTGAGCTGGTTGCCTGGTGGGCTTCATTAGACTGGTGTGCTGATGTGACATCCATTTTTATAAGAGTTGTTTGGGCCAGTGGAAAACCTGCTCTTTAGAAAGATCATCTTTCATGACCATTTGACATGTGACATATAACAAATGCCTTAAAGAAAAGGAGAGGCCTCACTGCGATCTCACACTGTACATTTTTATCGTAAATCTAAGAGAGCTGACAAAGGCTCCATCTTTATTCTCTTAACTATATACAGACTCATCAACCATTGCCAGTGAAGACTCTTCCTGACATCATATCATTCCATAACATGAATAAGGCAAAAAAATTCTTAACATATTGCTGAGCTAGGGACTAGCTGTTGATTTGTTGAAAATATTTGCAAAAACAGATTAAAATTACAAAAATAGATGAAATTCTAAATACACAATACACACTCCTAACATGCTGTTATCTCAGTCATACATATTGCATACATATAAACATGAGGGAGTGGTTTGTTAAATTTCTTTAAAAATATTTCTAAAATTAAAGTAATGCTTCTTGTTTTGCTATAATAGTAATAAAGAGAAACCCAAAATTAAAAGAAATTTAATCTTCAGGCACATGCAGAAAATTATAAAGGGGTAGTTTAAGAAACACCAAGAAATGGACTTTTCCACAAAGTTAGTTTGCAAATTTTAGAGTTAGAAAAAAAATTAAATAAACTGAAACACGCTTGTAAAGTTTAGAATGCATAGATCATGAAGTATGAACTTGACGCTGATAAACTTCCCAGGCCTTCATTTTACTTATTGCTTGGCTTGTTACTGTCTTCTAAGCAAACCTAAAACAGAGAAAGTGATTCTATGACACTGAAGTGATTAACCTCTAGCCAGATCCAAAGCTATAGGCAAGCAAGTTTTGTTTTCATGTCCTCTCCTTCTTTCCCCTTTCCTAATCTCACTCCCATGCCTTTCCCTGGAGTTTCTGGGGGCAGCCCTAAATTTCTATTTACCCACTATATTTAGTACATTTGATTATGCACAGTCTAAATACAGATCCAAAATGATGATCCAGATTTTTGTCCATCAAAAGAACTTTTTTATTTTCTGTAGCTTTATAGCAAAGCCTAAGCACAGACTTATTTTTCTGCTAGTCAATAGGCTCATCTTGTCTGGGCCCTTGCCCTCGCTGCTGTCTTCCGGGGGGCTCTGCTTGCACGTTTGCCCATGCTGGCTCCTTCTTCACATTTAGGCCTCTACTCAGGTGCCACCTCTTGGGGCAGACCTCCTGAGCCACCAGTCCTCCAATTCTGCCCTTGACACTTTCTAGCTTTTCGTTTTCCTATAATTCTTCTTTGTAATCATTTTAAAATAAGTTTTTGTGTAATTTAAAACATTTACATACAGTAAAATTCACCCTTATTATTATTTTTCTTAATTAGACTTTAAGTTCCAGGGTACATGTGCAGATCTTGCAGGATTGGTTACATAGGTATACGCATGCCATGGTGGTTTGCTGCCTCCAACCCCGTCACCTACTTCTCCCAATATTATTCCTCCCCAATCTCCCTGCCCCCTGCTGCTCCTCCCCTAGCCACCCCCACCCCTCAACAGACACAGTGTGTGATGCTCCCCTCCCTGTGTCCATGTGTTCTCATTGTTCAACACCTGCCTATGAGTGAGAACATGCAGTGCTTGGTTTTCTGTTCTTGTGTCAGTTTGCTGAGAATGATGAGTTTCAGATTCATCCATGTCCCTGCGAAGGACATGAACTCATCCTTTTTTATGGCTGCATAGTATTCCATGGTGTATATGTGCCACATTTTCTTTATCCAGTCTATCATTGATGGGCATTTGGGTTGGTTCTAGGTCTTTGCTATTGTAAACAGTGCCACAATGAACATACATATGCATGTGTCTTTATAACAGAATGATTTATAATCCTTTGGGCATATACCCAGTAATGGGATTGCTGGGGAAAATTCACCCTTTTTAATGTAGAGTTTTTTGAGTTTTGACAAAGCATATAGCTATGTGCTGCCACCACTATAATCATGATACGGAAAAGTTTCATTGCTCACCCCTAAGATTTTCCCACACCTCTTTAAAGCCAACTCTTTCCAGAACCCCAGCTCTGTTTCTGTTTGTTTTTGAGACAGGCTCTTGCTCTGTCACCCAGACTGCAGTGCAGCAGCACAATCTCAGCTCATCGCAACCTCACCTCCCAGGCTCAAGTGATCCTCCAGCCTCAGCCCCACAAGTAGCCGGGACCACAGGTGCATGCCACCATGCCAGACTAATTTTTGTATTTTTTGTAGAGATGGGGTTTTGCCATGTAGCTCTGATCTGTTCTCTGTATCCACATTGTTGCTTTTTCCACAGTGGCATATAAATAGAATCTAATAGTATGTAGCTTTTTGAATCTGGCTTCTTTCACTGAATATAATGATATTGTTACACATATCAGTACTCCATTCCATATTATAATTATTCCATTATATGAATGAACTATAGTTTGTTTTTTTATTCTTTATTTAAGAGACATTTTAGTTGTGTCTAGGTTTGGAGACTACAAAAAAGGTTGCAATAAACATTCAAATACAGTTCTCACTATAAATGCAAGTTTTCATTTCACTTGAGTAAATACCTAGGAGTGAGATTGCCAGGTCACATGGTAAGTGAACGCTTCAAGATAGCAGAAGCTGTGAAATGGTTTTGCTAAGTGATGGTGCCTTTTTGTATTCCCAACAGCAATAAATGAGAGTTCCAGTAGGTCTACATATTTGTCAGCACTTAGCACTGTCAGCTTCTTACATTTTAGCCACCTACTAGTGTTTTAATTTAAATTTCCCTAATGACTAATGATGCTGAACATCTTTTCATGTGCTTATTTGCTATTATATGGATTTTTCTGGGTAAAGTAGTTGTTCAATTCTTTTGCTTTTATTATTATCGAGTTGTTTTCTTATTATTGGGCTTTTTGACAGAATTATACACAAGTTCTTTTTATATTCTAGATATGGTTTTTTTTCAGGTTTGTGATTTCCAAATAGTTTCACCCAGTATGTGACTTGTCTTTTCATTTTCTTAATGTGTCTTTCCAAGATTATGAATTCTTAATTTTGAAGTATTATTAGTTTTGAGATTATATGTAAGAAATCCTTGTCTAACTCAAGGCCATAAAGATTTTTTTATATTTTTTTCCTAGAAATTTTATGCTTTTAGGTTTTATATTTTCATCTATGATTTCTTTTAAGTTTTGTACATGCTATGAGATACAGATTAAAGCTTATTTTTAAAAATCGTATACTGATATCCAGTAATTCCAGCATTTTTGAAAGACTAACTTTTTTTCCAGTGAATTATCTGCAACTCTGCCAAAAACCAATTGACCTTGAATGCTAGGGTCTGTTTTTTATCGAATCCATCCTATTGACCTACAAATCTACCCTTTCATGAGTACTGCACAGCCTTGATTACTGTAATTTTATAGTAAGTAATGAAATCAGATACCTAATACCCTCCATTCTTTTCAGAAAAGTTACCACCATCTGAAATTGCCCTATGTGCTTAGCTTTTTTTTTTTCTTTTTTTCTTTTTAAGGTAGGGTCTTGCTCTGTCACCCAGGCTGGAGTGCAGTTGTAGGATCATGCCTCACTGCAGCCTCAATCTCCCAGGATCAAGTGATTTTCCTATTTCATCCTCCTGAGTAGCTGGGACTACAGGTGTGCACCACCATGCCTAGCTGTTTGTTTGTTTGTTTTGGTAGAGATGGGGGTCTCACCATGCTGCTCAGACTGGTCTCAATCTCCTGAAATCAAGCTATTCTCCCACCTTGGTATCCCAAAATGCAGGGATTACAGGCATGAGCCACCTTGCCTAGCCATTTTTTTTTTTTTTTTTTTTTAATGTCTGTTAGGAGACCTCAAACCATGAGACTCTCTAGAACCAGGAGACCAGGGAGTTAGTACCTATCTCATTCTCTGTTATACTCTGGCACCAAGAACAGTAACTGACACACAATAATTGTTTAATAAATTGATTGAAACAAAGAAGGGAAATTAAGAGATATTTAAGTTGAGGAAATTAAAGGAACTTTTGGAAAAGAAGGATCAAATTGTTTTGTGAGAAGCAATTAATATAATAGAGGTTTGCTGTGGTGCTAGCCTGGAAGATTAAATGCTCTTTTGGCCATGATAGTTTGATCATAAGCTTAGTTCTTTTAGGATCCGTTACGAGCTCTTTGGGGCCACATTCATTCATTTCTTCATCAAACATTTATCCAGCATCTTTGTGTAACACTGTGTTACAAAAGGCAGTAGACAAGGTCTTGCGCTCAAAGTATTAGGTGTCCCAGACAAGTTAATAACCGAGACCAACCTCACCCAGATGCCATAAAAGTTATGTCTGTCCAGGGCTCTTTGAGTGATGTGGGAGAGGCATCTAACCCAGCACTGGGAAAGCTTGACAGAAGAGGCCGTGTTTGATGAAGCCTGCAAGTTTCAACAGGAAACGCTGAGCCCCACCTTTCCTTTACATAGGTCACTCTTAACAATGTAACAAGGTTTCTTCCTGTGTTCTAAAGCACCTCCTGCTGTTTCTGGGTTTGGGTTCCTGGGTGTGGTTGTTAACAGATGAACCCTGCTCTAGGTCTCCCAATAAATGCTCCCTTGGGACCCTCTGCCTCTCCTTCATATCACTTATTGAAGTTATGATAATTAATTATGCATTTAGCTATCTGATGCCTACTTCCCTCCCACTACCATGTGAGTTTTCTGGAGGCAGGGATTGTATCTGTCCCAACCTGTTGCATTTCTGCTGGTGGCACAGGGAGTGGCCCAGCCAGGTCTTTTGCAGAGCCTGAACAATGAAGCACCAGCCTCAAGCTCTTGTAAAATCTGCCAGGTCACCCCAGAGCTGGTCCTTTCTGAGGAAGTGTTTTTGTCCTCTTGCTCAGTTTTAGGAAGTTAGCTTTTCTTTTGTTTTCAAATTACTTTAAAATAATTAATTTTCAAAATAAAGGTTTCCCCCCACCAAGGAAAAATAGAAACTTTCACATTACACGTCATTCTCTGAGAATTTCAGCTCTCGACATCTGCCTTGTGTGAAGGCACAAATGGCAACCATTAGGTCACGGTGAGAGATTGTAAGGTCTGATGATAACTCAAGACGGCCATAGCTCAATCAGAACAGACTGGCCGTTGAGTTAATTCGTGCCTTTAGTAATGAATTCACTGATTTTGAGATGTTTCTGGCACGTCATTAATGCCCAGATGGTATGCTCTTGCATATCAGTAGGGTTTATGGTGCCTTAAAAATGGTAGAACAAAAACCAAATGGAGAAAAAGTAATTTATTTTGATGCTAAATTATCAATAATTACTCTGGGTAACACCATGTATTTTACTTCTTTCCAACACACATTACACACACACACACACATGCTTCCTCACAGATGCTGTAACAGCAAACTGGCACTGAATTGGGGCTGGGAGTGGTCCGGAGAAGGGCATTACCATTGCTGAACACTTAGCTGAGCAACTACTGTATGCTAAACACTTTTCTAATGTTCTGTCATTTAGTCCCCATCTCCACTGAGGATGCTGAGGCCTAGACATCAGGAAAGGGATGGGTGAAGAAATATAGTCAAGAACTGAAATTCTCAGGGAATTAGGCACCCTCCCCTCCTTATGTCTGTCAGATTTGCTGCTCAGTAAGGCAAGGGAAAAAGAAAGTCATGTGCCCTTCCCTCAACAGCGACTGCTTTGTCTGAGCTATGGCCGTCTTGAGTTGCCACCAGACCTTACAATCTCTCACTATGACCTTTTGATCACTGTTTGTGCCTTCACACGAGGCAGGCATTAGCCCTGGCCAGGACTTCTCTGGCTGTTGTTTTGGTAAAAGCCTTGTTCTTATAAGATAAAGCAGAGTTGGGACTCAAAGAGTTAGTAGTTTACATGGTTCTTATATTCAAAAGGTAAGTTTTCTAAAATCTTGCAACTAGTCATATTCTTTTTCAAAACCAAAATGATTATGTTTGTAGTAAACTAGAAATCATCATCTATTGACCATATTGAGAGAGTTGGAAAGCAGAGAACAGGAAGAAAAGGGAGGAAGGAAGAAAATTAACATTTATTGAGCACTAATTCTGTGAACTGTTAGGTACTTGAGCATGTTATATAAATTCTTGCAATCCTAGTGAGGTATATGTTTTTTTTTTAATCTCATCATACAGATAAAAACACTGAGGCCTAGGTAAATTTAATAATTTGCCTCAAATTGGTCCGCATGTCAGTGACTAGTCGGGCTTGCTCTCTCCGAGGCCCAAACCTATGCCCTTTGCTTTACATGGCATGGTTGTGTTAAGCATGGATGAAAGCAAGGACCCCTCTCTTCCCTCAGAATTAAAGATGAGATCTGTATCTGTAATGGACAATGGGTTTTAGAGATCCATGCTGTGTGTGACCGCCAGCACACAACGTATTGCATTGTAGCTTTGCTTGTTTTTATTTTTCCTCTCCTGCTTCAAGGTCGAAATCTCTCATTTTCTTATCTCTGCTAAAGAATTATTGGTTTGGTTTCCTGAGTTTCCTCTTCACTTCAAGTTTTTCAATACTATAGAGATATGATGCTTTGACTAATAGCCTTTGGGAGATATTATGAGGAAAAAGTCTCCTTTTAATAAGGAAATCAAGAGTAACAGTGTACAGTGATTTTATCTATGTGGTTGATTTCACATGTGGATTTTTAGTTGGCTCATATTTGAATAGGTGTAAAGATTGGGAGTTTTTTCTGGAAACATTTGTTGCCCCATCTCATTATGGTAAGTTCCTTATATCGGATGACATCTGCATAGCTCCTAAAGAGAGGAATGTCTTGACTTATGTGAGTTACATAGCCAATGAGTCTCAAAATGTAACTTAAATGAATTCATGTTTTAGATGTATTGAAATAACTGCTACATAAAGTGAAAGTCAAATGATCTTTGAATTCCACATTTTGCAGATGAGAAAATCAAATGCCAGGGAAAGAAACTAGCTTTGCTTGAGGTCACACAGGTCATTATTGCTTAGATGGAAGACTGCGCTTACTTGGAAATGGAGGACAGTATAGCTGACTTTGTAGGACTTTCTAGTGCCTTTGTTTTAGTATCAGACTGTTATATATTGAATTCGGTTTAAGGGACCATAAAACATTAAACTTCATACAGGCCCAATCTCCTCAGAGAGGAAGAGAACTAGTAGATACTTTCATTTCCTCTTAAATAAGATAGAATTATTCTGAACCTCTTTACCTGGTTATGGAGGGATTGAGATCTTATAAACATAGGTGTGAAATTCATGGGAAGATTTCTTACTTAAAGAAAGGATTCTTTAAGTCGAGGATGTTCTCAGATCTGACGCCTGTTTGGTTTACCAGTGCCATGATCTGAATGTCATAGCTCTGTCTGCATTACAGAGAAAAATACATCTCACAAGACTGGCTACTCATGTACATATAAGGCATCTTTCATATACACCTACTTTATAAGGGTTTTGAGAGTACGTGTTTAGCATATTATATATATACATGTACATTTATTTGGATGTCATTAATATTTGTAGAGGCAATTCAAAGTCTTGTTTATTCATTAGAAGAATTTGATAGCTATAATTTCTTGATCTAAAAATTAAAAAGGTAATGGTACTTCTGGTTGATCAAAGCACTTTTTTAGGAGGGGGTGGAGTAGGGAAGCTTTATCAACATCAATGATGGAAAATGGCTTTAAGTAACAGAGATGCTTTATGTGTCTTCATTGAAGTACCAAAACAATCTCAATCACGGAAGGATTGGTTGCACTAAAATTTCAAACTGATGTAAAACAGCTAACAGATGTGATTGATTTTAAGAGGCCTCAGATGAAGGCTCATGCAATTATAGTGAGAGGAACTGGCGGTTAAGAATAAATAACATTCTTGGTGACTAATCTGAAGGAATCATGTTTGTGGGATTTTATTAGTCATTCTTAATAATATATATATTTCTGCTGATTATAAAAATGTTATGTATTCACTGTAGAAAAATTGAAAAATAGAGAAAAATATAAGGAAAATAAATAATCCATAATGATAATACATTCTTTCAGCTATTATATTTTCCTTTTATTTTTTTCTCTCTGTATAACTTACAGATGTAAATGTTTAAAAATGATGCTTAGGTATTGCTTTATATATTCCTTCTTTCATTTGACATAAGCAAGTGTTTATATCATAATTCTTGAAAATGTATTTTTCAATTATATGAATTACATAATTTATATGAATTACATGAATATTTACCTCTATTTGATAATTTCCCATTGTTGAATATTTATATTTTTATAAAATATTATTACTTATAATAACAAACACTGAATTTTTTACAGAAATATAGTGAAGGACATTCTTACAATATATTTTTATGTCCTACTTACGGTTATTTACTGGAATAAATTAGAGGTAGACTCACAAGGCTAAAGCATATCAATGTATTTAAGGTTCCCAAAACTAATTACTAAAATGTCATCCAGAAGGTGTACCAAATTACTTCCTCACCTACAAAGCATGTAAGTGCTACTTTTTTTTAAGAGACAGCTCTCACTCTTCCTCTGGCTGGAATACAGTGGTATGATCACAGCTCACTGCAGTCTTGAACTGCTGGGCTCACATGATCTTCCCAGCTCATCTGCTCAGTAGCTAGGACTATAGTTACATGCCACCATATCTGGTTAATTTTTATTATTTTTTGTAGCGACAGGTCTACCCATGTTGCCCAGGCTGGTTTTGAACTCCTGGCCTCAAGCAATCCTCTTGCCTAGATCTCCCAAAACACTGAAACTATAGGTGTGAGTCATCATTCCTGATGTAAAAGTGCTAATTTTATTAACCTCTCCAAATCCTTAATATTTAAATATTTGGAGTTAAAATATTATGGATTTTTCATTTTCTTGATTAAGCTTCTTTCTTAAATTTCAGAAATTAATTAGTGATATAAAGTCCTTCATCCCTGCTTCCACACTGTCATTACCAATAGAAGCCTGAGTGGCCTTAAATATAATGCCATATTCTGTAAAACCAATAACTCAAGTTCTAGATTTTATTGGGGCCAGACAAACTAGAAGGAAAACATAGCTACAACATGTTTAAAAATCAAGACTATATCCTTCGATCCTTTTTTAACTCAGCTAATTGGCTCAGAATATTATTTTAAAATTTTTCTTCCATGATAAGTACATCCAGTATTCCACTACATTTGTGATACCTGAAGGGAGATTCAAGAGGAACTAGACAATGTGACAATGAGCTCCTTAGGAGAGGTTCAAACCTTGCTGGAATCATAGAAAGACTGAGAGACCAGCCTCACGAATAAGTTAAGGAGAGACACACGTACACTTTTTGCCAAATGAAAGACGTCTTAATAATGTCTGAAGTAATTAACATAGAACTCTAAGTAAGAATTGAATACTCGGACATATGAGTGGATGGATGCGTGTATTTATGGACAAACCAGGTTAGTCACAAAACCACACAGTTCTTGTTGTGGTTGGGATGAACAATCAGTAGATTTTTGTTACAGGGTCTTCAGCAAGGCTCTTTTTCAGAACAGGATGTATGATGTAACTATTTCACACTCACTTTTCACAACCCACTCCTCTTTGCCTGCCATCAAAATCTGATCTTTTCTGATGGAAGGAAAAGAGGGAGAAGTTTTTGGGTCAGTCTGGGCAGTGAAAAGCTGAGATTTGTGGTCAAAGCCTTTCAGTGTGTGGCAGGGGAGGGATGGGGTGCAGTGAAAGAATAGCCAGGTTCCCTGATTTGATAGGGATTCACCTGACCAAGGAGAGTGTGTCCTCATTTAAAATTTCCGGAAAATAATATGCTTTAGTAGCAGTGTCATGCTAATGCCAAGATACCCAGAAGATCAACCCCAAACTCAACAATTAAAGTACAATGTTTATGCAATGTTTCTAAAGCAACCAATAATGAATAATCTAAGACTGTGTCTACAGCATTTTTAATAACTATTAATTATTTTGAACCAGTTATTTGGCAGTATGTATTTTTTAAAACCCTAGTTCTTTGCCACCCTTAGTTATTTTAAACTGTATATAGACAGAGCAGTTGGGTTAAGTGGAAACATATCTCAGTTCAAGGATTGAATACAAAACCATCACTTTGTATACCAGCATTTCTTTTGCAATATCCAAGAATAAATTGGAAACTTGGGAACAACATATGCAGAACATGTCTTTCTAGAGAATATGGTAATTCATGATAATTTCTTCTTACAGAAAACAGAAGATGAAATAGTGGGATAGGCTTAGCTCTGACCATCAAGGAATAATGGGATGGAGAAACAATAGTGGCAAGAAGCTTTGGAAAATAATTAGCCAAGTCACTGAGGATTCACTCATAGATAAAGAAATGAAAGCCTCTGCAGGCATGGACTCTAGACCAGTGTTCTTCAAAGTGGTTGAGTTTCTCCCAGAGAGAATGTGGGATGACACATCAGAGTGTAGAAGAAAACGCTGAACTATTATTTTAAAATTTTTTATTAGTTATGGTGGATTGAACTGTGTCCTTCCAAAACATATGCTCAAGTCCTAACTACTGGTAGCAGTGAATGTTGCCTTGTTTGGAAATAGGGTTTTGCATGTGTAACCAAGTTCAGATGAGGCCACACTGAATTTGAGTAGATGCCAAATTCCACGACTGTCCTCATAAGAAGAGGAGGGGACACACAGAGATACATGCAGGGAAAATGGCCATGTGAAGACAGAAGCAGACTGGAGCCACGCAGCTCCAAGGAATTCCAGAGACTGCCAAGGAATCATAAGAAGCTGAAATGCAAAGGAAAGCTTCTTCCTTTGAGTTTTCAGAGGAAATGTGGCCCTGTTGATACTTTACAGTATTTCTGTCAAAAATTCAGTGTTATTATAAGTAATAATACATTACAAAAATATAAATATTCAACAACGGGAAATAATTAAACAGTGGTATATATTCATATAATGCCATTGAAAACTATATTTTCAAAAATTATGATATAGGATAGACACTTGCTTATACTGAATAAAAAAAGGAATATATGGAGCAATACCTAAGCATCATTTTGTTAAACGTTTACATCTATAAGCATGCAGAGAGAAAAAAATAGAAGAAAACACTCTATAATAGCTGAATCTATTATCATTATGGTTAGATTCAATAAGACTCTAATCACATATTAAATAATATAATGCAACACTAGTGAGTAAATAACAGCCATGTGGTGGGCACATGGGTCAGAGCTAGAAGAATATGAGCCATATTGTAGAACAAAAAAATGTCACCTAAAGCTGCACCAGCACATTCTATTACTTCACTGTGCCATGTAATGCACACGTTTCTCCCATAATTCCTTCTGATACAGATGACAACATAAATAACTATGGAGAGGTTTTATTTTATGTGACCTCCAAGGTAAAGCAGTTCAATGATGACCATTAGAAATAGCACTTGGTGCTTCCTATGCTTTAATTCTTCGATCAGCATTTATTCTGTGCTTATAAGCTACAAAGCTCATCAAACTCGCTCCAAACCAAATCCCTTGGCAAATCTGGGTCTAGCAGGCCTTCATAGGGATCCAAAAATTTTAAATAATGTTTCAAAATATTTTGGTATAAGTGGCTGAGCTAGATCCAACAATCAGCCTATATTTATTTTTCAATGTATCATTTGATTTCTATTTTTGTATGTCTTACAAAATATATAATATATGAGTTTCTATATATGCATATATACACATAGATCTGTCTATGCATGTGTGTGTATATATATGTGTATAGGTATATATAGCATATCTGTATACATATATCTGTGTGTGTGTGCGTGTGTGTGTGTGTGTACTTAGAAACTAGTTCTGAGCTTTCTATTATTATTACTGTAGTACATGCACATAATTAAAAGATAAATATCAGTATACTTGAGAAATACATACATAAAGTCTTTTTATTCATAGGTTCAGATGATCAAAAAACTTTAAAGACCACTTCCATGAACTTTCAGGATATAAATTTCATAAAGTTAATGAAAACACTAGGTTCTATTTTATTGCAAGAGCGATAAAATGAATGACAGCTCCAGAATGATGGGAGACTGTCAAAAATAAAATCTTAACAGTACAATCATAAATGGGCCTGGTGGGGAAGAAAAGGGCAGTTATTGTCACACCTGTGAGGTTGCATAGGGAGCTCTCTCAGGAGTTCAGAGTTTAAGAGAATATTTGACAATAAGGGAGGGGGAGATGCTATCCAAAGCAGTACAAAGGGACAGCACCTTACTGAAAAAGAAAGAAAACACTGACATTCATGAAGTGCAGAGGCTTTTAGAAAATACCAAGGAAAACAAGGATTTCAAACCCAAAATATCTGAAGAGACACATTAAGAATAAGGAAGAGAATAAGGGAAGAGGAATTGGAATTAAGATTTACTGTGGGCTTACTGTGGGTCAATCACAAATATTATCTTCTCTCTTTTAATATTTGTAAATGCCTGCTGAGACAATGATTAAAAGTATTACTTTATAGTGATGGATGAGGTGAGGAAACTGGGATGCTTGATTCATTAACTTGCCCGAGGTCACTCCAGTACCAATCAGTGTATAGAAGAGACTGCACAGAACCAGGACACAGCAACTCTCAACCCTGCTCTCTTTACTACATAAGGGTGCTATCCTAATAAGATTAAAAACTTCCTCCCTTCCCTTCTTTCTCTGCAAAGCATCACATGGCCATGATATTTTAGCTGCTTCTTTCAATAGTGCTGGACTAAGTTCTTAATGAGAGACGGATATCAGCTCAGGACACCTTCATTCAGTTAGTAATTCCATATTACTCTGAAATATATCAAGTGAAGAAGGATACACCATAGAATAAGACTCAGTCTGTCTTCTCAGGGAGCTCACAGGTAGCAAATTACAGCAATACGTGGGTGTTCTAACAGAGGTACAGAGGGCTGTAAGAGCCATGGGCAGGTGTGTGAAGTAGATGGTTTGCCTCCTCCTTACCTTGTAGGGAAAACGAAGGAAAGAAGGGTAAAAAACACATTACCCGTAAGGATGAAAAACAAGGTGTGTAAGGAAAAAACTAATAGATTAATAATATGATGTAAATTCTATCACAAAATTATACGCTAAGAAACTGTAAAAATATAAATATCAGAAAGCAAAAGAATGTTATCCTGGTTTGCAAAAAAGCAGAAAAGGCAAAGTCCAAAATTCCAGGCAGATGTTGGCTATTGCTCCTTTGCACTTTTTTTTTTTTTTTTTTTTTTTCCCAGAACTGGTCATTAAACAGATGGTTTATAAGAATTTAGAAAGAAAGTAGTAACTTTCAGGATGAACATGGCATAAGTCAGCATTTTCCACTTTTCCTCCTGGAAGCCATCCAAAAACAAGGAGAATCGAAATATTCTGCAGATGGCAGACCTCATTTTCTGTAAAACCAGGAAAAGGAGATAATCTGCAGTCTTCAACATATGTATAAGGGCTGTAAAAGCAGTCCAGACTGCTTATAAGTCATGTGGGAAAAGGGACAAAAGAAGTGCAAAGAGGGACAAAAGAGCACAGGGGCAGCACATCTTAGCAACCTGAAGATGAAAAGAATTTTTCTGAAATGCAAAAGGTATATTCCTTGTTTATAACACCTTGTGCAGGAATTGGGGTGAGCAGAGTTTTGGGCAGAAATGCTCCTGGAACTGGAGCATGGTGAAACTACCTAAAGAATAAGAGAGGAGCCATTATTGCAGGAAGCAATGTGATTCTGTGGCAACCTAGAAGGAGAAAAAGTTTGACTTGAGAAAAACCAATCGCATGAAAACTCTCACGTTTTATTCTGCCATAGAAACTTACTCCTGTGAATAGCTGCCCAGAAAAGTCCTATAATTTGATGAACAATAATAACATCAAAACAACAAAAGAGAGAGAGAGATGATCAGGATAAAAAGTAGAAAAAGTAGTAAAATTTAAAAACACATGAAAAACATGTATCAGAAAAATGATGCCATGGCACATGTCAAAAAGGTGAGCAAACATTTTGTCATAATTTTTAAAATACAATGAAGCTTCCACCTCTAGGGAAGAAGCAATAAGTTTCGTGAAGGAAGATCATGATGTAGAAACACAGTAACTTACAGAAGAGAACAAGAAGGATCTTGATGTGCTGCAGATATGGAAATGTCTTTAAGGTGTAAAGTGAAAAAATATGTAGAAAACAGATACAGAATGTTACTATTTCGGTATAAAAGCATGTGAGGGGGAAATAAACAAGTAAGTAGATTCTTACCATTATAGTGTTTTGTAATTTTATATCTAAAATGAAACTCTGAGAGGATATACAAGAAACAATAACAGCGGCTACATGATAGGGGAAGGGGAGGGGAAAAAAGGGGATTAAGGAGATATAAAGTCATGATAACTAGAGGTCTAGCTCAGTTTCACTCTAATGAAAGCTATCTCCAATTAGTTTCATTTCCTTTATAGTGGCAGAGTTATTGGACTGGGCTATGAAAGTGAAGTCAGAAATTAAGCTTATTTAGATATAATATTCCAAAAAGTTCATACCTTATTTTCTTCTGACCTAGATGGTGAAATGTGGGCTGGAAATTAATACAGGTGGTGGATTTTGAACTACTTCCATTACCAAACCCAAATGAAGAAAGCTGGATATATGCAAACTTTGAAGGAAGAGTACATCTTTGGCCTTTTCTACTTACTATTTTTCAAAATAAAAATTTGCCTATTAAATCTGCAAAGGATAAAATGGTAGGAATCACTAATATGCTACAAAAAAATTTTAGAATAATTCACTGGCTCTAGTAAAGATCCAAAAACAGTAGGTAATTGAATGAGTAGAATAAATACAAAAACCCTGTACCAAAGTTGAAAAAGAACAGCTGCACACGAGGAAAAGGGAGAGATGTGATTTAAAAGTCAGTCATGCAATAATTCATGTCTTGTGTTTAACTGACTATACACACAAGTAAAATGGATCCCAAACTTAAACATATATTATTATTATCCAAAACAGAAATCGTGACTATTGCTCTGATTCCAGCATTTATCAGAACACATATGCTGTTGTCCTGTAATTAATTCCGAAGAAATGTTTTAAAAGGGGACATTGATAACCAGGGTATTTCAGAGGGGATAATTTAGAATTTCCAACTATTTCAAAATCACTCTTATAGGAGGGAAGACCTGAGAATGTTAGCCTAAAGACAGGTAGGCTAGAAGGATATTTGGTAAAACTCTCCAAATATTTGAACAATTGCCATTTAGAGGTTAGAGCCCACCTCGAACTTCGTTTGAGTTCAGAAACACAACTAAGATCAATAAATAGAATTTATAGAAAGTGAGATATAGAATCAACAGCAATGATCATTTTTTAATAATTAGAGATGTTGAAAATAGAAGACATTAATAGTCAAGGACCATATGAAGAGTGACTTACCCTTACCAAAAATTAAAGAAATGCAAACCAAACAAGATGCTACTGTAAAAAATTATTTTTGGATCTATCAGACTGACAAAAATCATAGAGATGGATAACACGGAGTATAGGAAAAGATGTAGAGAAATGAACAAGCTTATCTATTGCTGGTGGAAGGGGAAATTGGTGCAACCATTGAGAAAAGTAGCATCTACCAGAGCAAACCATGTATATACTCTTTGATTCAGTATTTGCATTTCTAGGCATCTCATTTGAAAACACTCATGTCACTGTTCACATTATGTGTTCCAAGATATTTGCTGCAGAATTTTTTGTGATGCCAAAAATAATTGAAAGCAACCTAAATCAGTCAATCAGAGATTTTTTAAAAAAGACATTATAGTATATCCATGCTCTGGACTATTATGTGTGTATTAAAAAGAACAAAAAAGATCTATCTGTGCAGATTCAGGACTTACTACTAAGTAAAAATTAAGTTTTGGACTCCTAGTGTAACTTGTACAAACAACAAACCCCATCACAATGTTATTTGCTAGCACATCACAGAACAATTGCCTCAGAGTATACAACTCAAATTGACACATCAGAGGTGTGGGGAAAGGGGTGGGAGTGGAGAGGGACTCTATACACTTTTATAGCTTTGAATTTCTGTGAGTATGTTAGGTTTTGTAATTAAAGATATAAAGACTTCACAGTGAAAAGATTGATCTGTGAGGTGGTGAGCTCTTTGTCACAGGAGTATTCAAGCACAGGCCTCTTTCTGCTTAATATTTTTTAAATAAATATTTGATTATTACATCTGCAAAAGACAAAACAGAAGGAAGAGTGGGAGGTAGGGAGGAAAGAAAATGGAATAAGATGACCTCAGAGTATCCTGGATAGCCTGAAGGTCTTGGGACCACTTCAGTACTCTTCCATCCTCTAACTCACACAGCAGAGTTCCAACAAGGTGAAAGAAAATAGGATATTGAAAAGAATGAGCAATAAATCAAGGTAAATGCTGCAGAGACCTCATGAAATCCATTACCGCAGAGTCCTTCCTGACACCATATACTTCCACTGCAATGTTTTGTTCCCTTGTATACAGATGGATTTTGTTGTACTAAATTTGGGGGTATGCAGCCAGACTGATGTCAGTCAGTCCAAGAAGCTGACACAGGATTTAAACACTAGGTCATTCAAGCCTTGGCAAATGCTCCTGTGAGCTGCTGGATTTCCTTCCTTCCTCCACGGTCAGGTGGAGAACACTGCCCTTGAGTTATCTGAAGCTCCTCTTCCCTACCACACTCAGTGCTCAGGCAGGCCTGTGGAAAGCTTGCTATCCATTAGTAGGTGCTGGAATCTCAGGAGCCTGCCAGCTTCCTCCTGTTCCCAGCCCTCAATGCCCAGGAAACAGAGGTGAAAGCACATCTGTACTTTCCTGCTTACCATTTTCTGGCGACAAACAGCACTTTCCCTGACAGTGTCTCCCCTTCCTTGGCAAAGAGAAGAGTCTGCAGAAGGCGTTACACCTGGTACCAATGAGTCAGGGCTCAGCTGGGGCTGTTTACAGCCAAATTGTTACCCTATAGGGCAAGAAAAGAGATAAAAGACAATCATTTGCCAGGCCCGCATTAATGGGATGGACTGGAGACTGAGGTTATAAGTGGTTTTTCGTTCTTTTGACTCATAGAACCCTTTGATGAGAAGGATAGCTCAATTTATGTGTTGAGTACTGAATTAAGAGTCTATGTATACTATTTTATTAAATCTATACAACTGTCCTGTGAAGTATGCCCAGAGAGGTTAAACAATTTGCCTGACATCACACAGGACAACTGGAGAGCCATACTTCAAACTCATAGACTTGGCCACCATGGCAACCCGTATTTCTGAATCAAAGCTCATTAGAGGCCCAGTGGTAACAGGGTTAAATCAGAAACTGATTTGCTTGAACAGGGTAGCAAAGGGAGATGTCTGGAGTCTGGCCTCTTACTGACTCATGTCAACTCATTCAGGGGTCCCGAAGGGGCTTTTGGAAGCAAGAAAACCTACTAGAGCAGATGGCCTCTCCCGTGCTTCCGTTTCCGACATCCTGTGTGTATCTGTTGGAGTGTTAAATTGAGTTTCCTCATTTCATATGAAAGAGTGAGAACATCTTGCTGTGCTTTTACACCAAGGTCACCTGTCCAGGGGCCGGGCAGTGGTTGCTGGCTGCAGGGGAGCAAGGGGCACATTAAGCATGGGGCACATTCCTAGAGGGTTAATTCTGACTTGAAGATTTGGAGGGAAATTTTTATGTAATTTAGCTGCCTAAGTAATATAAATCACTTTGATGTCAAAATATAATCAGATACAATATAGAATAGAATGCAAATATTCCTTCTCCTTCTTCTCCTTCCTTTTTTGAGACTGGGTTTATCTCTGTCACCCAGAGCTCAAGTGATCCTCCCACCTCAGCCTCCCAAGTAGCTAGGACTGTAGGCACCAACTACCACGCCCAGCTAATTTTTAAAAACCTTTTTGTGAGATGGGGTCTCGCTATGTTGCCCAAGCCGACCCACAAAATTTCTCTCTATATATATTTTAAAAGATAAAGCATTTAACTTCAAAGACACTTCCCCCTAGACATCAACCACTTCAAGCTTGTCTTTCTCACCCTTGCAGGACCAAATTCATGCACATGGGTTGTTACAGGGAAGAACAAATGTATGTATTCTTTGAACAAACACGTTCATATGGAGTAAAGATTATTTGTGCCTCATTTTCTTTTTCTCTTATTGTCAGCTCTGACAAGGTTTCCAGGGGTGCCCTTTCTTGAGTCTGCCCGCCAGGTCCCCACACTTTGTTATAGACCTATGGGCATTTCTAAGCAGGTACAATGATAAGCCTGGGCATTCTCACAAGAAATGGAGGAGAGTACCCAGTAAACACTTTCCTCTACCTGGGCATGTGACCCAGACCAGATTTCTTTGCTAGTTGGAACATTCTAGGAAGCCTGGGAAGAGAGTAGAGCAGTCAGGAAGAGAACAAAGATTGGGGGCCATGGAGTGGTACAGCCCACACGGGAACACCCAACAGTGACAGCCAACGTGTAGGTAGTCTTTCCCCTCTTTTCCCTGTAACTTGCAAACCTGTGCAGTAGGAAGGTGCACAGATAGCAAAGTTTCCTAATGTTGCAACTAGCATTAGTAATACACACCTGCCTGACCGTCAAAGGATTCCAGAGTGTAAACCAGAATCAGGAAAACTATGATTCCAGGTATCACCCAGACACAAGAGATTGTATAACCAGTTTTGTCAGAAAGAAAGGCAAAGGCTTGGGGTACCACCCCATCGACTCTATAAAAGACCAAGAAGGTTAAAAAAGCACAAACCCCCTCTCTCTCCTCCAAAGCTCAATCCATTTGGCTTAAGAGGCTTTGCATATTTTAGAGTTGATATGACACATGGAAAAGCATCTCATTTTCACTTTATCCTAAAATCTAAAAGTAACATTAACATCTGTGTTTATTTCCTAGAAAATTGGAGAAACAAGAATTAGTGTCATTGAAATCAATTATTAAACACTTTAAAGTTGTGATTACAAATAGTAGATAGCACGGGGTAGAGCAGACTGAGAAGAGGTTGGTGGGGTAAACATACAGAGATCCAACAAACGCCACATCAAACCCCAACGCCAGGCCACGGATGAGCCCAGACTGTGCCATCTGAGACACAAAGGGAGTTTCTACTCTGCAAGGAAATAAAAAAGAAGAACAAGAAGAAACACTTGGAATTATTTTTTTGTTATTGACAGATGTACTAGATACATTTGTGAGATCAGTAGGAATATTTCCTTTCTCTCTTAGGCACTTTTGCCTTGGCAGCCAAGTTCTCTCAGTGTGTGACTAATGCTTGGGTGATGCTGCACATTTGAGAAGCTTACTTTTTAACAAAAGCCTGCAAGAACCATGCTACTGTGCTGCAATGACCTGGAACAGCATAGGGTGAATGTAACATCTGGAACTGGGTTTGACTAGAGAAGAGAAGGATGACTCAGGACAGACACACGGGTAGCCATCCTTCAAGAAGCCAAAGCATGGGCAAGAACAGTTCCCTGACAGCTGCCCAAAGGGAAAGGTTGTTCAGCCCTCTAAAAGTGGAGGGGAGCACAAAGGAGACATGGAGCTCAGAAGGTCATCCTTGTAGCTCATTTCTTTTTGTGGGAGGCAATTTAACTTCCACTTGGCTGTAACAAGAATCATGCAGAAGTGGCCGTGGTTTACACCAAATGCAGAATAAGCAGGAAGAGAAAGAATATTGAAAAAGATACAATGCAGCCTAGATGCTGGACCTATTGTAACTGTGGAACCTTGGAAGGTTCCCTGAAACTTGGTATCTGCTTTTGTTGAAGAATGACAAAATCTCTCTCCTACTTTCCTCATAAGGTTCTTCCACATGTTAAATGGAAAAACATGTATATAAGAGTGCTTTCCCAACATTAGAGTGATTCAGAATTAAAAGGTGATATTATTAGCTCATTGCTGGGGCTGTATCATACCAAGGAGTTGGATTTTCTGAAGTGCTTTTAGAAGTTTTCAAAGGAGGTTGTATGTTATCTGTATTCATGGTGCCCCCAAAGACTTAACTTCCTTTACCCTGCTGAAAATAAAATATTTCTAGAGCTTTCCATTGTACTTGGCACATTGAATTTATGAGTCCTGACCATTATTTCTCTTCAAGTTTTGCATCTCCCTAGATAAACTATGAGCTCTGGAATGATAGAGACTTTAAAAATTAATTTCCACACATGTGCAAGCACCAACAGAGTACCTGGCACATAGTAGGATCTCAGCAAACACTTGTTGAATTGATGCACAAATGAATGAATGACATCTGTGGAGAACCCACATAGACATAATTTTCAAAATATTCCCTCGGATTCAGGAAGTAGTCCAGAGCAGTGAGTAAAGCTAATCAAAGTCGATTTTGTCTGGATCTTTGGTAATTATTAGAGTTGTTTGCAAATGTCATGTCTCTTGCTCTAAGCATATGGTAGGATTGCATTTTCCACCCACCTGAGCTCAGGTACTGCCTCGTGATTTGCTTTGACTGGTTAAAGGTGAACAGAAGTGACTTGTGCCATTTCCAGGCCGCTTCCGTTGTCCGTGCACACTTTGACGTGCTCATTCTTTCTCCTCAGCAAGCAGCGTCATTTCAGATTGAGCTGCTGCACTGGCCCAATTGCTGGTGTGGGCAATGCACAGCGGAGTAAAGCTGGTGCGCAGTGGATAAATAGTGTAGAAAACAGGACACGTGTGTTATTAGAAGGCACTGAGGTTTCTTTTCATTACTGCAACACGTTCTAGCCTATCCTAACATCCAGGATACCCTTTGTGCACCATGACATCAAGATGACTTTTTTGTTAGCCAGTTGCACCTTCTGAATTCTCACCCTGGCTTCTTCAGTAGCTCCAGGCAAACAAAATCCTGGCTAAGTCTTAACTTTCTTATCCAGAAAAAAAATATGACTATTAGTCTCCTACGGGAGAAAAAGATGAAATATTAGTAAGAGGTCATGCCGAAGGGATTCATACCACCATCTAAAAAAAATGGAGCCAAGTCAAAGCATGAATCCTCATATTAGAGTCTTTTCAAATGGAGGGGAAGAGGACACAAGGGAACATTTATTGAGTGCCCTCTTTAAAAATCAGCCAGGGCCTCCAAAACACTTAGCATGGTACCTAGTATGTAAAAAGCACTTAACAAGTTTTAGCTCTTTGCTTGCCCTTGATACATTCACTGACCTTAGTGCATTCACATATATGCTGTCATTTTAGAGGCAAAAGCAGAGTGGCTAAAAGCCCAGACTTTGGAGCATTCTAAAAGGTTCAAATCTTAGTTCTAATATAATTTTTAATTCTGTGACTTCGTACAACCTATCATTCCACTTTGCCTCATATATGTTATCTATAAAATGGGGATGATATCCTAGGAAGGAGAAATCATATTTTTATTTATAGCAATAAATGAAACTAATATTGACACATCATTCCCATATGTGAGCAATATCTAAAATCTTTCACCTGTGTGAGTAGTAAAAGTCTGCACTGAAGTTTCATGGGTAGGAGATGCAGAGAGAGGATTTTAAACATCAAGAGCTGCACTGATGTGCACAAACCTGTGTAGATCTTCCTCTTCTGCATCCATAAACTTTACTGTGTATTTGACTGTTCAAGTAGTCATCAAAATCCCAACATCAAATGTGTCCTTGGGGGAAAAAAATCAAAGATGTTACCTTTCTGCCAAGATAAATTGAGCTCAAGAAAATTTGCAGTCTAGCTTTCCTTCTGTAATTTTAAGCCATCAGGAGTTGGGATTTAGGAAGCCTGAGCTTAATGAGAATAGTATTAACAATAAAAACATTTATGAGTACCTACTATGTTAAGCACTGAGTGCTTTTAGTACTTTACTAAGTGCTAAGGGCTTTACTAGGATATATCATTTACTCTTCATCTCTGGAGCAGGCGTGAGAGAGAGAGAGAGAGAGAGAGTGTGTGTGTGTGTGTGTGTGTGTGTGTGTGTGTGTGTGTGTGTGTTTTCTGACTGTCCAGAATTTATTTAGCAGTGCAAATTTATCTCTTCTCCACATTCTGTCCAAAAAGTTCCATGTGAACTTAGTCTACTCTCAGCAACAGGTGTGGCATATGGCCCCAGATTGGCCAATCAGAGAACTACTTTTCCCCTGAAGACAGTAATTGGTCCATAGATGGGCACATAATCCAAAATACGATAACCTAACTAAACTACCTAAACTAAATCTGGAGCTTTTGGCTTAAGTTATTAGGAAAAGGCAGGCTCTCCTGTGGAATTTAGAGTTGTAAGAATCAGAGGTTGGAGTTTCTGCAGCCATCTTGCTACTACGAGGGGAAAGCCTGTCTAGGAAAAGAATTAAACCACAGGAAGTGGAGATAAGTGATAAGGATAGAAAAATCACATCCTGGTGACATTTTTGGAGCTCCTGCAACAGGTCCCAGAAGCAAACTCTGTCTCTATGCTTTGTAATATTTGAAAGACAGTCATTCAATTTTAGCTTAAGCCAATTTGGTTTTTCTTCCACTTACAACTCAAAGAATTTCAGATGATGCCCAAGGTTATACAGCTAAATGCGGCCGTGGTTGAAATTTAAATCTGATTAACAGCAAAGTTCCTGCTCTAAGCTGTTATATAATGCTTGCTCTTGTATTATGTTTTGGGCCACTGAAATGGATGGGAGGATGTGAAATGTAAGGGTTGAGTTGTGCACGGGGTGGGTCAGGGCAGTGGGGAACTAGAAGTTACTTACTGAAAGGTACTCTAAAAATTCCCTTGGTTTCAATAGTATTCTCTGATGATTTTCTTAATTGATGGAGGAGATTAGAGCTGCAAGACTTGAAAACATAGTGCTCTAGGGAACTCTTTCTCCTGTTCTGTGATAGCTTAGCACAGAACGTGGCAGCATAGTGCATGCCAGTGAATGAGTGAGTGAATGAACCAATATATAAACATGGGAGAAAGCCTGTAAAGAGAGCACACATACTACTATCAGCTGCCTGAAGTATTCATCCACTGCTGCACCCTGGAGACTGGACAGATTGACCCCATAGAAGCACTGCTGGTACCTAAAATAGGTAGCATGGAAAATCATCATGCACCTTGTCTGTCATCTGAGTCCCCAACCGCCCCCATAGCTGTTATGTGCTTCGAGGCTGCTTCATGGTCCTCTCCATTAGTCCTGGGGAGAATGTTTGCATGTGTGAAGGGCAGCTGGTCTACAGGGTGTGGCAGGAAATTCTCTCTAGATAATCTGCAGACCTGTATGTGACCTAGGGTGGGGAGAAAAAGAAGAGGAAAAGACGTTGAGTTGAAATAAATTGGGCTGGGCACAGTGGCTCACATCTTTTATTCCAACACTTTGGGAGGCCGAGGTGGGAGGCTCACTTGAGCTCAGGAGTTCGAGACCAGCCTGGAAAACAAGGTGAAACTTCACCTCTACTAAAATTACAAAAATTAGCCAGGTGTGGTGGCAGGTGCCTATAGTCCCAGCTACTAGGGAGGCTGAGGCAGGAGAATTGCTTGAACCTCGGAGGTGGAGGTTGCAGTGAGCAAAGATAGTGCCACTGCACTCCAGCTTGCGTGACAGTGAGACCGTGTCTCTAAATAAGAAAATAAATAAATAAACTTGTAAGGAGATTATCAAGAAGGATATCTGGGGGCAGGAAAATCTTTGAGCTCCTACCCTTGATCTCCTCCAACAGGTGGCCCCCGGCTCTGTGCTGTCCAAGTGCTGAAATGCAATTTCCTTGGTCCTCTCACTATCCCAACACAGAGCACGACTTTAGATCTCCAAAGCTACTTGACACTCCTGCTGTTTTAGAAAATAGATTTTCCTCTTTCTGTTCTTCCACAGCCACTGGCTGGTGCTTTCATGATGGCGTTTGTTGTGATCGCTGATACCAAGCAGCAAGTCACAAGTGAGCAGGAGATGTATCAGGTGGTGAACTGCAGCCAGCTCATAACAGCTTATCAGAGCCCACTGTGCACACTTCTTCCCAAGTCCATGGTCAGTGACATCTGAACCATAGAAACTGACAAACATTACAAATCATGTCTCCACCCCTCCCCCTACCCAGAGAGCCAGATATAAAGCATTTAACAGCACACCACTGGCTCTGTTTTATTAGGTCAGTGCAAAAGTGACTGCATTTTTTGCCATTAAAATAGCTAAACCACAATCACTGTTGCAGCGACCTAATACCTTTATGTATCTGCTGCAATATAGACTGTGCCTGGAGTATAGCAAGTGTTTTGTATCGGCATGGCTAATGGCTTTGAACGTTTAGAAAGGCAATCTAGGGTATGGATTTGGAGGAGCTTTAATTCCAGTTCTGCCACTGACTAGCTGTGTGACTCAGACAAGTCATTTGAACTCTGTGCCTCAGTTTCCTTATCTCTAAAATGGGCATAGTTACAAGCTTGCTTTATAGGGTTCTTACGAGGGTTAAGTGAGTTAATTCGTAAAAAGCACTTTGAATGATTCCTAGATAAGTGTTAGCTAGTGTTCTCTGAATGTACCTTCTCAGATCAGCACTGGGGACTAGGGAAGTGCTGTCCAATCTGACTGTGCTGAGAGTTTACTTGGGGGAGTCTGTTAAGAATTCAGATGCCTAGACCCAAACTCCAGAAAACCTTGGCAACCTATCACTAGAGGTTGAAAGCCTGTATCCCTCATGAAGATTCCCTAGTAAGGGTGTGTTGTATATGTGCTGTATAGTCTATGAATCAGATGGGAACTCAGTTCATCAGTTCTCATCCTCCCCAAACCCAGGACCCACCAGCTTGTAGGGAAGAAAGAAAAAGAACACAACATGGAAACATGGGATAAACATAAAAGATTGGGGGGCAGTTAGATTTTGCTGAAAGGATCATCCAAAGTGAGGCTCTAATCAAAAGCCAAGGCCTCCAATGCCCTCACAGGCAGCAGTCAGGAGAGCCACCTGGTACTATTAGTCAGCAGCCAGTCCTAAACATACGAGCCAAACTCAAGCCACATTGAACACTCACACATTCTTACAGGGCTTGTACCATTTCTCACCTCTGAGCTTTTGGTTGCTTTCTCCTCTACCCAGAATGCCCCTTTTCCTCTTTTGCCCTGTTAATTCCTATTAGTCTTTAATACTTGGCTCAAATATTTCCGTTTAAGAATGTAAAACCTTGTGTTATGATTAAGTATCTATGCTTTACTCACTTAAAAACAGAAGAATTTTCTTAGTCATCAGTGTATACTTAACACTTAGCATGGGGCCAGGAATACTGTTAGTGTGCAAAAGATCTGTCTACATTTATTTATTTAATAAATAAATTCATCAGTGAATGAACTGGAGGCTTGGTACCCAAAATGGCCCTACATGTGGGCACAGGCATCCATAACAATGAAGAGGAAATGGGAAAGGTCATTTATTCAAGTTTCTTGAGCTTTGTCACTCATTTCCTAACCTGCTTCTACCAAGGTCCTGACCAAGCTGGCCCACTGGTAAAGCCAAATAGTGCTTCACATCCTTTTATAAATACATATATTCAAAACAAGCCTCCTATAATCATAGAACATGTCTGGAAACAGAACACCGTAGATTTAACCAGTTTTTTTTTTAAACATTTAGAATGAGAATGGGAGTGTTCTTAGGGAAATAATCATGTCACAACAGCCTATTATTAGGTTGATGCAAAAGGAGTTGCAGTTTTTCATGTATTTGAAGGAGGGAGGCAGAAAAGGAGAGATGAGGGAAAGAATGAGAGGAGAGGGAGAGAGAAAAGGAGGGAGAGATGGAAAGAAAATTTTCCACATAGTTCAGAAAGTCTCAACTTTGGTTTTTAGAATTTATTGGAAACGTTTGAAAACGTGCTGATGCCTCTGAATTGTGGTGCATTTGATCTAGGGATAACCCTAGAAAAAGCTCAACAGGTGATTCTAAATTGCAACCAGGGTTGGGTACTAAGTTAGTTGTTCTAGATTCCTGGCCAAATAGGTGAAAAAGAAAACCACAAGGGTAAAGACAGTCCTCCACCTGGCATGACTGAGTTGAAAACTTCTCTCTTGCCACTAAATACCACCTCCGCTCTCAAAGGGGATGATGCGTCTGTGCCATTCGCTTTGCATGTTCAGTACCAATTAAAACCCAGCAGCCACAAACAGTGTGGTGCAGATGGGCACCATTTCTGGGGCAGATGGAAAGCTGTGGGCAAAGAGCCCACTGCCTGGGTTTTAAAAAAATTTCTGGCTGGACCATATTTCCTATTTCTAATTCTTAGAAATTTTAAATATCCTTCTGCAATGTATCATAAAATAATTAAAGCAGATGAAATCTGGCATCTCTCTGGGTCTCCTAAGATACAGTGTGTGTGTCAGGGGGTCAAGGAGACTGATCAGGCAACTAATCTGTTGAATGGGGAGCTAGGGACAGTTCCCATTATTTTCATCAGCTGTGGCTTCTCCTTTCTAAGTTAATTTAGGGTCTCTTTATGAACACATAAGGGAAAGAGTCTGGGTGTTTTTTCTCCTGAGTTCACATTCCCACTTTCTACCATTCTTCACATTTGCCATCACCACAGCCATGATGCATGCAACATCTGGTAAGGCCTGAAAATACAGTTTATATAAATCAGACATTTTATTTTAAGAAGAATAGTTTGTCTTTATTCTATTCTGACAAAAGAAGAAATCTACTCATTCCCATTAAGAAGTTTTCTTCCTTTGAAGAAAGAGAAGGAAGGTAGGAAGATAAATGAGAATGAGAGAGAGAGAGAGAGAGAGAGAGAGAGAGAGAGAGAGAGAGAGAGAGAAGGGGATGGTCGTGGTGGGAATCCCTGTGTGTTTGACAGTCAAGCGACTTGTGTGTCTTAATGTGCTGTGCTCAACCAGAATTAACAACCAAGGGTACAGCAACGTGATGAGAGATGTACGTAACTACAAGAACTAGGAAACAAAAGCAAAGATTCAAAAACGTCACTACAGCCACAGATAGTGCTGAAAATGTGGCGAAAGAGTATGGTGGGAGTTCCTAGGAGGAGAAGGGTATGTGTCTAGGAATAAATGGCATCTTTATTTGATTTCTTATATGTTCCTTATATACAGCAGGACTTGAGGCTTAGTTGTTTTTGACAAATTCCTTTCAAAATTAAATTCTATGTGGTTATTTTGTGTGTTAATTGTGGCAAAAACACCATGAGATCTACTCTTACCAAATCTTTGAGTTAGGATACATTATTTTTTGACTACAGGTACAATGTTGTACAGCAGAGCTCTATTCATCTTGCTTGACTAAACCTTTATGCCCATTGACTACTAATGCTCCATGTTCCCCCCAGCTGCTGGTAATCACCATTCCACTCTTTGAGTCTATAAACTTGACTGTGTTACATACCTCATATACCTCATGGGATCAAGCAGTATTTGTTTTTGTGACTGGCTTATTTCATTTAGTATAACGTCCTCAAGCGTCACCTATATTGTCTAATATTGCAGACATGTTGTCATGTTCTACCTTCTGTTTTAATATTTGACAATGCTTCCTGTATGACTTTATGTTTTATTTTAAATTCTATTTTAGATTCAGGGGTACATGTGAATGTTTCTTACATAGGTAAACTTATGTCATGAGTGTTTGTTGTACAGATTATTTCATCACCTCATGAATTAAGTGCAGTAGCCAACAGTTATCTTTTCTGCTCCTCTCCTTGCTCCCACCCTCCACCCTCAAGCAGATCCTAGTGTCTCTTGTTTCCTTCTTTGTGTTCATAAGTTCTCAATGTTTAGCTCCTTAGTGAGAATATGCAGTATTTGGTCTTCTGTTCCTGCATTAGTTTGCTAAGGATAATAGCCTCTAGCTCCATCTATATTCCCACAAAACACATGACCTTGTTCTTTTTTACAGCTGCATCTGCCTTCTTTTAAAGGCGAAATACATTCTACTGTATGTATATGCCACATTTAAAAATCCATTCATCTGCTGATGGACACTTAGGTTGTTTCCATATCATGGCGATTGTGAATAGTGCTGCAATGAACACAGGAGTACTAACATCTCTTCAGGATCCTGATTTCAATTCTTTTGGATAAATATCCAGCAGTGGGATTGCTGAATCATATGGTACTTTTATTTTTAATTTTTGTAGTAACTTTCATGTATTTTTATAGCAACTGTATACTTTTTCATTCCCATTAACAATGTATGAGGGTTCCAGTTTCTCCACATATTCAGCAACACTCGTCTTCTGTATTTTCAATGATAGCCATCCAGAAAGGTGTGAGGTGATCTCTTACTGTGATTTTGATTTGATACAATTTTCCATATCAGCAGAATGCAGGCATATCAACCACTGTGGAAAGTGCTATCTGTGCAAAGATATGTGCTCATTATGTCTCTGATTTTATCAGTCTAAATACCAGCAAAGTAGCATGGCTTGTATTTTCCATATGCTATGGTTAGATATTTTTTTTTGTATTTGTAATCATAGGGTTTTTTTTTTTGTTTTTTGTTTGTTTGTTTGTTTTGCATAAATGAGAGGGGGAAATGGGTGCACTTCAGATCATGGCTCTTTGGTAAAAAGTAAGAGAAAGTCTGTGATTCTGTGGAGCACACCCAGGTGTGCCAAGCTAAATCTAGATATTACAGTGGTTTGTCTAAGAATTGGATCTATGAAAGCCACATCAGAGGGAAGAATGAATCAGTCAAGGCACCTATGATGGCTATCTCATATTTGTTCTACCTGGCAATGGCTGCCCTTATGGTAACAGCACCAGATTTTCTTCTGTTAGGAATCTCTTCTTACTCAATGTTCTTGTGGTTTAGGCAGTCTTGACTATGCTTTCAACATGTGGATCAGTCTCGGCCAATCACAGCATCACAGCATTTTAACACTCTAGCCTTGGTGATAGAATTAAGGTTAAGCACATGACCCAGTGAGAGTCAAACCTGTGACTTTTGTTTAAACTGTGGCAAAGGAGAAGTGGGCATAGAGCTATGAGTCTATAAAACTGGATCCTCTAGAACACACATTGCTGCCATGAGGGAAAAGCTGCCTAATAATGGAGACAAGCTGAGTGATAGAGAGAGACCAGGATCCAACATAAGTACCTTGAAACCCATTTGTGTCTGACAAGCTGAATCTATCCTTAGACTTTTCAGGTACATTAGTCAGAAATATTCTTTTTTCTTAAGTGACTTTTTGTTGGATTTTTGGCCACTTAAAACAAAAAGTGTCTCAACTGAGAAAAAATTAATGGGTCTTTATGTACTGTACTACGTACATATAATTCTGAGAGAATAGTTTTGCCTGGTTCAGTGAAGTCCTAATTTTAGCAGGACTGAACTAAATTGTTACAACCCATAATTGGGCTAGGGGACGGGAATACTGCATATCCCTGACAACACAAGTCAAGAGGTGTAGAAGAGCCATGAGTTTGATAGAGGCAGAATATAAAAAGAATCATGAGTTTGACAAAGGTTATGGAACAAGATAAATACAGGAATCAAGGCTTATCCTAAGAGCAAAAGCCAGATGAGTTCAAGAGCTGCAGCTATAAACAGAGATGCAGAGGACATATCAAGAATGAACACTAGGTAACTGAAAGAGGATTAGAGATCAAGAAATCACTGAAATATAAATGAGATAAGGACAGGGGCACATGAAAATACAGACCTGATTTTTTGGTTATGGTACTATCCCTACAAAAGTTCCTTCTCTGTGACACTTTGTGCTGTTTACCTGGCTTCTGGAAACATTTGGTTATCTCGTATGATAATTGGAAATATTTTTATTTGATCTACATAGTATTTCTATGAACTAGTGACCATCAGGGTCAAATATATTTTCTGGAGTGACCAGAAGGCCTAAAACTATGCAAAAGAAACTCTAGTGGAAAATTTAGTGTTGGTACAGAATTAGGCTAGGAACAAATTATTCATTACCTTCACAGTAAAATTTAGCAGCTTGTCCACTCAGTAGAATGGATTTCTTTAAAAATAACGTTTCTCAGTCGTACCATGGCCAACAAGGTATTTAGTAGACTCAGAGTAGAAAGGAGTAAAAAGGGAACTCTCACTGCCTGTGGCAATATTCTACCTACATTTATCTTTCATCATCCTTTGCAAGCACAGACCACCGATTTCTGTAAAAACAACTGACTAGAGACCATTCACCACCAGCATCCCTGATATCAACCACTTAATTGGCTCTGCTCTGGTCAAGCAGGATAGATGCATACTATCCATGCATAACACTCTGAAAAGGGAACTGGAAAATATAACTTGGTGCCTTAGGTGGTATATCACCTTTTAAGTGCCATCCTACATCTTTGTTGCCTGTCTCTGGAATCCTCAGCCATGTGTTCTGCCCCAACAGTGCCAAAGGATCAGCTCCTTTGACTTCCCATGGGCACAATGCCACAATGTCTCCCCCCAGGCCTGCAACACATGCCTCTCTCCTCCTGCCCTGGGACATCCCTATTCACTTTGGGTATGAGATGCCATAAGACCCAGAAGGCTAGTTAATGTCTGCGGGATGAGTATTTGATAAATGAGGAGATAAAGGCCAGTGCATAAACTCATTTATCTCCCAACCTCTGTATAAACTTTCCTGAGATGTAGGTCATTCGATCTTTTGAAGACGGTCCTGAGAGAGCAAGCAATCTCTTATTTAATCCTAGGTGGTGGTCAGCATGGTAATGATAGCAGCGGCAGCATTGTGAAGCAGCCACTGCCATGACTGGGGTACAGGAGAGGGCCGCAGTTCCAGGTCCAGGTGCAAATGCTGAGGTGGACAGTCCCTGGAGCCTGTCCCCGAGGGCACCCCAGGAACCTGCTGCCCTGAGAACCCACCCCTGAGAGCTGCGCAATGGGGCTGGGCCAAGCCACCTCCTGGCGGGAGAGGAGCGCGGTCAGGCACAGAAAATGGGCAGAAAGGGTCCCCGAGGCAGAAGTGGGCCCAGAGAGGTGCCGTGCTTGCACAAGGAACACAGGAGTTGGCCCAAGATGTGGAGATGGGGCCCCTGGGCAAGAAGTGGGAGTGGCACCCACTTCGAGGACCTGGCCAGTGACGTGGCCGCTACTGCACCCAACCCACTGATGGAGCCAAGTTCCTGCACCTTGGGAAGAGGCTTTGTGTGGGGCTTCCTGAGACTGTATCCCAGAATCTGCCCCAGGTTAAGGTGACCACTGAGCCGGACAATCCTGATGGCCAGGCCCCACGCCTGCCATCTACTCCTGGAGGCACCCGCTAACCGCAGACATGACCATGAGCTGGCTGAGGCAGTACTGAGGCCGGGGACATGTCCTGTTCGTTGCAGAGTTTCAGTCCAGTGGGTGAACAAGACACACTGTTTAAGGGAGCAGGAATTGGCAAGGCAGGGTGAGGGGGAGCCCTGGGCCACCCTGAGCACCAGGGTCACAGAAGCAAATTCCTGCCCCAGGCTGCAAGGAGGCATGGCTTGGGCTGCATGCAGGGCGGCTGCAGACCCAGGCATCTCTGCACTCGAGGGCCCAGGTGGGTCCCCTTGGGGCTGGCTGGAGAGTTCCTGCTGCCTGGCTTCTCCCTGCTGTTGGTGCCCACTCTGATTTTGGAGCTGAGTTGGGGCTGTGTCCAGGCGCTGTGCAGCCTGGCCAGGTGTGTACATGATTGCAGCAGTGCAGACACACCAGACCCTGCACCACAGTCTCTTCTCTTTCTCTCTCTCTCTTTCCTTTCCTTTTCTTTTCCTTTTTTCCTTCTTTCCTTCCTTTCTTCCCTCCCTCTTTCCTTTCTACCTTTCTTCCTTTGTCTCTCCCTCTCTCCTCTTTCTTCTCTCTCTCCTCCTTTCTTTCTCTTTCTCACTCCCTTTCTCTCTCTCTCTTCCTTGCCTTCTTCCCTCCCTTCACTTATTCCCTTCCCTTCCCTTGTTCCTTTCCCTTCCCTTCCTCCCTTCCCTCCTACCCTCTTCTTTCTTCCTTTCCCCTCTTCCCCTCCCTCCCTCCCTCCCTCTCTTCCTTCCTTCTTCAGTCTGTTGCCCAGCCTGGAGTGCAGTGGTATGATCTCAGCTCACCGTAACCTCCGCCTCCCAGGTTCAAGTGATTCTCCCTGCCTCAGCCTCCCAAGTAGCTGGGATTACAAGCACCTGCTACCACACCTGGCTAATTTTCGTATTTTTAGTAGAGACAGGGTTTAGCCATATTGGCCAGGCTGGTCTCTAACTCCTGACCTCAGGTGATCTGCCTGCCTCAGCCTCCCAACGTGCTGGGATTACAGGGGTGAGCCACTGCATCCAGCCTTTCATCACAATTTCTAACAGTCTTACTGATGGCTAATTAGGACGCAGTGAAGGTGGAAGGTGAAACATTGGGCTTTATGGCAACTGTGTGCTTAAAGTTTTGAAACAATGATAATTATATGAATTGAGGAGTAGGCAAGCCTCTGTTGACAGCATTGGAAGCTTTGCAAAAAGAAAATTTTAATCTCAGAGCAGCCAACTCCCAACTTAAGACACACTGTGAAATCCAGAGGGGCTTTCTAGAAGATTTAAAGAAATTCCTATCTGTTTGGTGCTCCAAGGCCTGCTGTGCTGAAAATTATGTATAGAATTTGACAAGCAGAAGCCATATCTTTGAAACTGAAACTGTCCCATCCCCCTACTCTAAACAAGATAGTAAAACAGTAATAGCAGAAGAGCTGCAAAGGAGTTTGGACATGCACTTCTGACAGGTCTTATGTATTAAAACTGGGGCCATGACAGGGAAAGGGTAGGGCCCTGAGACCTGGGGTTGGAATAGTTGGGTGGGAAAAGCAGAGAAGCCTGAAAACATCTTTCCAATTCCCCTGAATCTTTCAACCTAGCAGAGGCAGAATTCTTTCCCCTTTTGCCAGAGGAAAATAGCCTTGCTTAAAGACTATGCAACAACTTCTCCAAGAGTCTGTGCCTTGAAAGATGATTTTATTCTCCTCAAAATCTGCCTCATGATCACTCATTGCCTCCAGGCTAATAGTTGCTCATTGCTGTCAGGCCAATAACTTCAGCACAGCCAGAGTGGTAAACACAATTCCTATTCCAGAAGGAGATAATTTACATACCTAAACACTGCAGAAGGTAGACAATAGTTTCTGTTAAGAACTAGGAAATATTGTATGACAGTGGTTTTTAAGTCCATAAAGAGGGCAGAACATAAATGAGGAGAGAGAGCAACTTACTGAAATGGGGCACTCATAGATTCAGTGTTCTAACAAGACACCAGAAGCCAGTCCTAATAGTCTGCTAGATGTCATTTTGAAGCTTGGTCATCATTATGGTCTGCAGTCAATGAGGTGGAGATTCCAGAACTTCTGCTGCAGTGAGGAAGGGGTCAGAAGGCTCAGGGACATGGAAATGCTAGACAGATGGACTATAGAAGACCTAAGAACAGGAAATTCTCTTCTTACAAGGTAATAAGGAAAAAACTGGTGAGGCAACAGAGGCATCTTTGAAAAGCTTAGAGTAGCTGTCCTTGGTAGATGAAAGATGGTGGTAGGTTTTGCTGCCACTAAATTGTGCTCTGAATGCACAATTTGGATGAAATTTCAGAATGTCGGAGCAGGAATGCAGTAATTATCTGGCCTGGGCAAGAATGGCATAATTACTGTGTAAGAAGCTAGGCTAGAGTAGCAATTGGGCACTTTGACCTACAAGGATCTTTGGGGTTAATATATCCTAGTTACTAGTTACTAGAGAGGTAAAATAGATGGACAGTCAGCTACGATAGTGTTCAATTTGTATAGCAAAAAATGGCTGGCCCATGAACAGAAGGATGATGTCAGCTGTCATAATGGAAAGATTAAGTCCCTCACCCAACTTCCAGATCCATGTGGTCCAGACTTAAGTAGAATCCCAGTCCTCTTGAGGAAGGACTCTCACTGCCACCACAAGCACACACCATAAACATTCCTCGTTCTTCCTCCAGAGAGACCTGGGTTTCTATGACAAAGAAACTGTGGTGAAGGAAGAATACCTAGATTTTTTGGGAAATGTTGGATAAGAAGTCTGAGCTGATATTGATACAAAAAAATCTAGAATGCCTCTGGTTAGTGAAGGCTATGGAGGATAGGTAGTAAGTGGAGTTCTGGACCAAGTCCATCTCACAGTTTATCCAATAGTTTCATACCAACCCTATGATTAACTTTTCAGTCCCTGAACATATAATTGGCATAGGTAAATTCAGCATCTGGAAGAACCCTCACCTTGGTAACCTAGCCCATGAAGAAAGGGCTATTATGGCAGGAAAGCACAAGTAGAGGATCCATCCCTGAAATTTCTTCATCTCCAGGTAGGTAAAATTATCTTCTTCAATTTATGGATTGAAATTAATCTCAGAGAGATTAAATTAACTTGGCTAAGGCTTTACAGTTGGTAACTAACAGAACCAAGAATTAAACATAGTCCCATCTGGATCTGGAGTCTGATTCATCTGGGTTTTAGCTACTACCTATCTTGTTTATGCTTTTATGTTCTACAGCTGTAATAAATGTAATAAAACAGTCTAGTCCAGTCTCAAGCTTCTTGACAATATTTGTCTTTTAATAGATCCTATGTATATATTTTTCTTCATATCAGAATCCATTTAAAATTGTATTTATAGGCTTTGGCGTAAAACTACTGAGACAATTATTTTCAATAGTGCTGGAGGTACCCATCACATTAAGAAGAATTACAGCTGTGAATGATGATTCTTTATGATGAGGCTTACTCTCAGGAGACACTTCCCAGCCTCTTAATTAATGGGGCTCAGGGAATCATCATATAAAAGAAAGTTATTAATTTTATAAGTGACTGCTACCAGCATCAGAATGTAGTAATTTGCTCTACTAAGAGAGACTCATAATTGGTTATCTGTAAAGTATAAAGTTATACAGTTATCATACACTATATAGTAAGATGAATTTTAGAGTTAAATGCAAATTTTTAAAAATGTCACATAGAAAAGTAAAAACTTTAAAAAAGTAGAAGGAAGTTAATGTTAACACCAATTTTAGGAAGGAAGGGGTAGGGAGAGCTAAAACAAATTACAAGGGAAAATAAAGATACAATAAAAAATAATTATTGATAGATCCAGCTACATAAAAAGTTTAAGTTGTTTTGGTCAAAGCTGTCACAAATAAAATTATAAGGCAAGCTGGAAATTCTGAAGAAAATATGACAGTCTTAATGTCCTTAATATAGACAGAATTTTTACAAATCCACTCATTAGTCTTCTAGTCATCAAAAATGTATGCAGCAACTGCTGTTAGTCAGCTTAGATGCCTGGGATACAGCAGTAAACTAAACAGCCACAGTGAGGGATTTGTAGTTTCATGGGGAGATAGACAATAAATAAAAACATATAATATGGTAGATGGTGACAAGTGCTATAGAGAAAAATGTATTGAGAAGTGTGGTACAGGCTTGCAGGAGGAAAGAGATTATGCTTGATAATTAATAGAAGGTTCCTCTGGGGTGGTGGCATGTGAGCAAAGACCTGCAGGAGGTGAGAGAAGCCACCGGCTTCTCTGTGACTTGGCAGAGCAAATGTCAGGGAGGCAGGAGTATGCCTGGTTTGTTCCAGGGGAAGCAAAGAGGCCAGTCAGTGAGGATAGAGAGGAGAGAGGGTAAGAGAGGAAGTAGTAGGAAACAGTCCGAGGGGTATCAGGGTAGGAGCGAGATCATATATGGTCTTCCCATCCATCATGAGAACTTTGGCTTTCACTATGCAGAAGCAGGGAGGCTACTAGAAGACTTTACACAGCAAAATAATACAATCTGAATTATGTTTCATCAAGAGCATTTTGGTTGTTGTTTAAAAAGAGGATTTAAGTTAGAAGGTTATTGCCAAGACTGTAGTTGACACAGGGGTGTTTTGCTTTGTTTTGTTTTGCAAAGGTGGGCAGTGGGGAAATGGTGAGGATCAGTAGCTTGCATTTAAGCATGTTAAAGACATCCAAGTAGAGTTGTCAACAGCCAGTTGGACATTCAAGTCTGTGGTTCTGGGCAGAGGTCTGGGCTGGAGTTCTAACTATGTGAGTTGTAAACATAAAGATGGTATTTATAGCCAAGAGACAGAATGAGATCAAGTAAGACAGTGAGTGTTGACAGAAAGGGGAAGACATGTAAGAAAGAAACCTGGAGTCACTCCAATGTTAAAGATTTGGGCCATGAGGAAGAATCAGCAAAGGAGACTGAGAAGTAGGGGCCAGCAAGGTAGGAGAAAAAACAGGTTCAGGCTTGAGAGAAAGAGTGAAGAGTCAACTGTGTCAAGTGCTGACTATGGGAAAATCAGGTGAGGACTGAAAACTGATTGCATCTGATGATCTTGTTCAGCCTGTTAGTTGATCCTTAATCTCACAGCTCACTCCTTCGAAACTCACCCAAACTTATTTTTTACACCGCTCCCCACCCCACCCCCAGTGTACATATCCACTTCTTTGCTTCTTCTGACAGAAATCATGCAAGCATTCACCACCTGTTTCCTGGATCACAGCAACAAGAGACCCACATGCCAGTTGTCTAATGCAGAAACCGCACAAAGGGAGAGGAATTAGAAGGAAAGCAAAGGCTGTGAATTTTGATAACTATATATTCTTAAAAATATTTTCGTGTTTGTTGACTAAAAATAACCATTCAAATGCACCAGCTATCAAAGAAATACAGATTAAAAATAAACTGGCCACCATTTTTTTTGCAAATCAAATTGGCATTTTAAAAAGCATATCCCGTATGGGCAAGACTTAGCAGACATTCCCAAATACCACTGGTGGAAGTGTTAATTGGTAAAACTTTTCTAGAGGGCAATTTGGCAATATATAAGAATAATTTTTTATAAGTTCCTTCTTCACATTTTTTGGTCCAGTAATTCTGCTTTTAGCAATGTATCACATGGAAATAATCAGAATGTACACCAAAATTTCTATGTAAGGATGTTCACTTTTGTGTTGTTTCTTAAAGAATTTAGGATATAGAATTTTATAGGATTCTATATTCTTATAGAATATTGAAACCTCTGTATGGTTTGTTATAGAATCCATAGGACTAAAATGGCAAAGAAAATAACATTTAACATTGAAACCTGAGTTAATAAATTATGAGTCACAAAAGAAATACTCTTCAAATAGAAGTATGTAAATGATATGAGAACATGTTAACAAAGTATTGTCAAAGTAAAAAAAAATCAAGCTATAAAATGGTACTTAAGATTCTGTCTTTGTAAAGAAAGGATAGAAAAATTAGAAATATATCCACTAAAATCTTAATAATTATTTTCATTCATGCTTGGGCATACTGAAGTTTTTAATTTATTCAGAAATATTTACCGAGAGCCTACCCTGTGGCAGGCACCATTCTGGGTGCTTGGGACTCATCAGTGGAAACTGACAGCATTGCTGACCTTGCAGTGCTTACATTTTATCAAGAGGGACGCAGACCATAGGTAACAATAAGAAGGGATTATACGTCTTTTAGGATGCCGTAAGTGTTAGAGGAAAAACACAGAATTGAAAAAGAAGGGTTGGGAGTGGTATGGGTGCAATTTAAAATAAGATGGTCAAGGTAGATTTCACTGAGAAGGTGGCATTTGACAAAAAGTTTTTGGAGTTGAAGGAATTGACCTTGTGAACAGTGAGGAAAATGTATTCAAAGTAAAAGGATCAGCAAATGTGAAGGCCCTAACTTGAGAGCGTGCCTGATGTGTCTGAGGATCAGCAAACAGGCCTGTGCAGTAGGAGCCGAATGAACGTGGCCGTAGGAAATAAGTCTAGAGAGCAACCGGGAGCCAGACTACAGAGAAGCTAATGCAGGGCTTTGGCTCTGTTGAGCATAGGCAGGTAAGAAGCTATTGCCGTAATCTAGATGAGAGATGATGGTGTTGAGATAAAGAGGAAGTAGTAAATATAATAAAAATTTGTCTGATTCTGGATATGAAAGTAGAACCAATAGAATTACTTGATGGCTTGGATACAGGAGATAAAGAAAGAGAGGCTTTCAAAGTTCTTGGCCTGAATGATGGAGAGGATAAAGTTATCAATTGAGACAGAAAAACGAGTACAGCAGGATTGGAGTGGGAACTGGGAGATCAGGACTTAAATTTTGCACATGGTAAATTTCTGCAAGGGGGGAACATCCAGGAGGCAGCTGGCTAGGAAAATACGAAGTTCAGAGGATATGACTGCACTGGAGAGAGACATTTGGGAACCATTAGCCTATGGATAGTATTTGCAGTTATGAAAATGGGTAAATGGCTGGTCATGGTGGCTCACACATGTAATCCCAGCAATTTGGGAGGCCAAGGTGGGCGGATCACCTGAGGTCAAGAGTTTGAATCCAGGAGGACTAACATGGCAAAACCCCGTTTCTACTAAAAATACAAAAAATTAACCAGGTGCAGTAGCGTGTGCCTGTAATCCCAGTTACTTGGGAGGCTGAGCAGGAGAATCGCTTGAACCCAGGAGGTGCAGGTGGCAGTAAGCTGAGATTGCATCACTGCATTCTAGCCTGGGTGAGAGTGAGACTCTGTCTCAAAAAAAAAAAAAAAGAAAAAGGAAAAACCAAAATGAGTGAGCTCACCAAGGGAGTCTGCACAGAGAAGAGGTCCAAACACTGCATCCTGGGGCACTCCAATGTCAGGGGCATATGGAGACAAGTATCAATGAAGTGGCTGCTGGTTGAGAAAGTGGCAGCAAGAGAGGAGAAAAGAGTGTTTCACATCCTGACTGTAAGTGAAATAAATTGAGAAGTGAGGGTTGATCACTGAATTAGCAGTGTGGAGGTCAGGACACTAATGACCTTGAAAAGAGTGGTTTTGGAGAAATGGCTCCAGTGAGAAATGGAAGAGGGGAATTGGACACTGAGTATAGACAACTATTCTGAGGAATTTTGCTGCAAAGGGGCTTAGAGAGTTGGCCATGGCTGCCTGGGAAAGCGACATCTATAGAAGACTGGGTTTTGTTTTTGTTTCTGTTTTTCATTTCTAGATGGAATACATAGCAGCATGTTGGCATGCGATAGAAACCTGAGCCAAACCACTGTGATCATTAACATCCTCAAGTTAGTAAGATGGCAGCAGATGGTATGGTTGCAAGGTCACCCAAGGACTGCCTGGACGACAAACCTCTAGTTTGTTGGTCTGGTCTATTCTGCTGCTTAAAATTTGTAACTCTTTCATCTCTGCATTGCCTCAGGAGGTCACATTTAAAATATACTCATTTAGGGTCAGCATAATCTCACAGATTGGTGATTACTAAGGTAAATGCTCCCACTCCAACCCTGTGCCCCACCTGACACACACACACACACACACACACACACACACACATGAAACCATTCACCCCCATGGGAAAGTCTGAGGCTTAGAATCTCAGAACTGCAGATTCAACAAAACTACAAAATGCTCTGAATCTGTGCTAGGAAAGTCTATTTTGCCATAAAAAATAGAAAGAAAAATCAGCCATTTGACCCTACTCTTCAAAGAGGTTAGTAACCCAGGAAACCAAAGTACCTCTTATTTGCTGTCCCTTCTCTAGGATTACAAAGAGAAAAACCCAGAAGTCAACTTTGGACCTCTCTGTGTTGTAAGGCCCTGTATACCTCAGACCAAAGTCAAATCTTAAATTTGAGGGTCCACCCTGACCCACTGCAGGACATGCCTGTGCTCCTCCCACACACGTACCATTTCAACATGATGATATCTGCTCTTTCTCCCTCCCATTCTCTGTCCTTCCTTCTTCTTATAAAAACCGGTTGTCAGAAAGGAATCCTAGAAGCAATGGTGGTTTAAAACTGGCAGGAGCTTTTGTATCAGTTCCCATTTTACACATAAAGAAATTGAATCTCAGAGGGGTGAAGTGTGCCCAGAAGCCAACCTCCCATTAAAACTCCAAAAAGTTTGATCGATTCATTTATCAAGTGTACTGATTGCTATGCTCTCTGTCAAAGTCCTAACAGAAGCCATTGCCCTGAGTCAAAGAGTGGATGGTGAAAAATAGGAAGGGAAGACAGCAGGCAGTGGGGGATGCTGTTGTTTTAGCAGCAGGACAGCGTTTGGATGTTTGATATTGCATCTATAGCTCCTTGATTCACCTGTCTCTGATTTATGAGTAGTGGTTCTCAAGTGGGGGTGATTTTGACCTGCAAGGGGACATTTTAAAATGTCTGGAGCACATCTACGGTTGTCACAACTCTCGCGGGGGAAGATGTTACCAACATTTAGTAGGTAGAAACCAGGGATGTTGTTAAACATTCGACAGTATACAGGATAGGTGCCTCGCCGCTCCCTCCTCCAACAACCCACATAGGACCCTAAATAACAATAGTTTTTAAAACTCTGGTTTACTCTGAAGTCAAAGGAAGGGAGGAGAAAAGGACATTACCAAAAACTGGTTCTGGAGAAGTGTTCCACACAGAGCTGTCCATCAGAAAAGGGGCCAAGTGGCTGTTGCTGAATGTCGGGAACACCATTCCTAATGAGCAAAACACAACAGACCCAGAAGTCAACTTCCACTGCTTTCTGACTGAAGCTGGACTCACCTGCCACCTGAGACCAATTCCATTCGTTTGCTTCAGTCGTGACACGACAGGATAAAATATAATTTTATCTCAATGCAAGTATAAAAAATTAGGCAGAGGAGTGGAGGGGCTATAGAAAAGAATATCAAAGCAAGTCACAAAGCTATACAGTGATAAACTTGTAAAGACTCAGGCAAGCTGTTTATCCTCGCAGTTGCCTTATCACCTACTGGCTTTTTTCCTTTCTGTATGTCCTGCGAATTTTGGGTACATTCATTCACTCATTCATTTATGCAATCAACCTCTTACTTATTGTAACAATAATTTAGCTTTAAAAATAATCAAAATTCCATCCTCCCATCACATTATTATTCTCATTCTCAGATTTCATCCATATAGAATCTGATCAACCACCTGTCTTTTTAGGTGCTGTTGGGATATATGCTTACATGGATGCTTACCAATCTTCATGCTGGGAAATACACATGTGTGCTTAGTTCTTGGCATCCACAATCACCACAGGAAAGGTAGATTCTTCAGTGGGCAAATGAGCACCTAGATTGGCATGCCTGAAGTAGGCCCTTTCTGAATAGGCAGACCTGACAATCAGCATTGTTACTCTTGCAATTTTAGGGAAAATCTTTTTATAGCCATTAATTCAATTGCACATGAAAGAAAGAGGAATTATTAACTATATTTCAGAAATAGGGCTGACTTAAGACACCAGAGAGGCTGTCATAAAAACGACAATAACAGCTAAAATTTCTCAGTTATGATAACCTTGTCATGTACTTTTCCAAGGGGTTTCCATGCATTAATTTATTTAATTCTCATACCAACATACAGTGGGTTCTATTCTTATACTCATTTTATAAGCAAGAAAACAGAAATGTAAGTGACATGGGTCAAGATCAAGAGCTAACAAGTAGCAGAGCAAAATCCAGGGAGTGGAATCTCATCTGACAGTCAGTGTACCATCCTTAAACTATGTGGCTTTTCATAAACAAAACAGATGATTTTATTTAGGGTATTTTCAGAAGTGGCGAGAATCAAAGCATGATTATAACCTCATTCATATGTCCCCATCTAAATCTCAGGCATTGGTATCAAAACAATAATGATTACTTGGTGGTTTTTCAATTTCAAGATGACAGACAGATATTAAATAACCTCAGAGAAGTAATATGTATCACTGCTTGTGTAAACTCGGGAAGCTTTAGAGGATGATGTTATGAGCCTCGACCTAATAGGAATTCCAAGAATGTCAGATAAAACGGAGGGGAGAAAAATCAAAGATAAAATATTTTGAAAATTCCAAGAGCATAAGAAAATCAGCCTCCTGATTAAACATATTCACTGAATTTGAGCACAAGAACTTAAAAAAGATTCACACTAGAACACTAGAAATAAAGAGAAGATACTAAAAGCAACTAGAGGGGAAAACTATGTTACTCTAAAGGAGCAGGAGTCAGAATGGAACTGGACTTCTCAATAGCAAGATTTGCAGACAGAAACCAAACACAAAAAACAAAACACAAAACTTTAAAAATATTGAGTAAAAATTTTTTAAGTTAAATTCTTGACCAAACAATAATACAAGAGGTTGATAAAAGTAAATTCTCGGCTAGGCGTGGTGGCTCATGCCTGTAATCCCAGCACTTTGAGAGGCCAAGGTGGGTGGATCACTAGGTAAGGAGTTCAAGACCAGCCTGGTCAAGATGGTGAAACCTTGTCTCTACTGGAAATGCAAAAATTAGCTTGGGGTGGTGCCATGTACCTGTAATCCCAGCTACTCAGGAGGCTGAGGCAGGAGAACTGCTTGAACCTGGGAGACGGAGGTTACAGTGAGCCAAGACTGCACTATTGTACTCCGGTCTGGGTGACAGAGCAAGACTCTGTCTCAGAACAACAACAATAACAACAAAATGTAATTTCTCCAGCTCTTTTTCTCCAGAAGCTAATAGAGAATATCCTTTGCTGAAATGATGTCATAAACCAACAAAGAGGAAGACAAAAGAAGGATGATGGAAACTCCAAGTATGGCAGTCATGCAATAGGGCTGGAGAGCACTCAGTTCATGTTGCTAAAGAAGGCCAGAAGGCTACCGAATGGAAGGGAGCAACAGAAGAATACATATTGATAGGCATCTGTCAGATCTATTGGAGCATGGAAACACTTAGCTATGAATCTATGAAAGCTAAGCTAATAAAAGAAACCAAGACAATTAACTCTGGGGCAAACAAAAGATTGTATGAGAAAACGTATATAAGCATAGAGCATCTACCATCTGACTCAGCACTCAACAATAGTTACATTATATCGTAACACTGTAAACACTGATTCTTGGTTTAACCAAATAATGATCTAGATCTATATTTCTTATGATAAATTCTGAGATCTGAAAAGCGACAGATTTTTCTAAGTTTGCAGCAGTATCATTTGATGGCAAAACCTAACCTGAACTGACATGAGAATTTATTTTTAATCCTTATTTATTTCACTTGGTATCAGTATTCATATGTTTTGTTGCAGGAATATAATGTGTTTCATTACAGTGTTACCTCAGATCCCACTGGGAGAATTAACTCATACACAGCATGTGATTGTATTAACTTTTGAAAGTCCTTCAGATTCTGAATTCTGAAGTATATCTGGCCCCAAGGGCTGGGATAAAGGACTGAGGACCTATCTAAACATATTGAGAGGATGCGGGTGCAGCAGGTACCTCAGGAAGAAAGGAGCTGCTATTTAGGAAAGCTACATTCTCAAGCAGAGAGTGACAAGAATAACAATCTAATCATCTTAGATAGGAATATGTGAGTAGATAATAGAAGAAACAACAGATAAAGTTGAAAGTGGTTGCCTTTGGGAACAGTCTAAGGATAGAAAGAGGTGTGCAGAAGACTACTATTTTTCATTATAAGCCTTTTTACTATTAACTGATGTTTTAAAGTATGTCTTATTTTGATGGAATATATAAATAATTAGGAAAAAAATCAATCACCCTTCCCCGAGGAATACGCAGGCTAGAAAGCCAATAAAATCAGTATTCATTTCTAGTTGCCTAAAGACATATAGCCCAGTATAAAATGTCATATCCATTTCAAGTATTCGGGGCAAAAAGATACCCAGATATTATCTAAATACTCAGCTTAAGAGGGGCTCAGTAGATGCATGTTAATGAACTACATTATAAATCTCATCATACAAAAGCACCTAAGCATCTGAAAAAGTCCAGGAAAAACACCATAAAAATTCTTCCTGAGGGCACTGAGGAGGAAATCCAAGCCACTTTGTATCCTGACTTTCATCTCCCACACTTCAATTTTATCGCATACACACAAGGCTTCCAAGAGCATCCCGAGATTGCTAATGAAGTTCCTGACATCAGGTGTACTTTCCCTGAGCTTATTTATTTTTATATGAGCTTTCTTTTGGTGCCTATTTCTGAATTTTGAAGCATGTAGGAAATTATAAATAAACTTCAAACTTCACTTATATGCATGCTGGTATCTATGAGTTGCATGGTTGTCCACTATTTTGTTTTCATCGAATCTTAAGGTAGGGAGCCACAACATTGGTAATTTAAGTAAATAAAACTGGGGAAAGGAGATGAAATCCTCCTGAGAGATGCAACTTCTAAAATTGGCCAGGTATCATCTATGCCTTAATTGAAAACATCCTCTGGTGGTAGGTGTCTACTTTCTCTGGTGAAGAGTGGAAAGTTAGTGTGTGCGCAGAGGTCATGGGGGTAGGCTTCATTGTCAGATGGATGTAGCCTCAAATTCTTGGCCTGCCGATTATTAGATGTTTGTTCTTGCCAAGTTACTTTTTCTCGAGTCTCGGTTTTCTCTTTATAAAATGGGATCATAACAATACCCACCCCCACCCCCCACTAACCCAGGTCTCACTATTGCCATTTTGGGCTAGATAATTCTTTGACGTAGGGGACTGTCCTAAATACTGAAGGATGCTTCACAGCATCTCTGTCCCTGTTTACTAGATGCCAGTACCCCAGCCCCTGCTGCTATTGTGACAACCAAAAATGCCTTCAGACATTGTCAAATGTCCCCTGGAGAAGGCTGCAAAATTAGCTTCAAGGCTAACCCCTCAAATAAACTGAAGACCTTAATCAATCAGACTTTTTAAGGATTTTATAAAATAATTTATTGAAATTGCTTAGCACATGCAGTTGCTTGGAAAGCACAAAAAGCATATTGGATTTAGTATCATCTTGACTATGCACAGTGATCATAGACAGAGAGAGAAATAGAGTAGGAAAAAACATGTCAAAAAGAACAAGCAGACCCCAGAGAGTTTCTCACATTATGAAGTCCAACTCTTGAAAGGGCTTTAGAGATTATGCGTAAAAGTGTCTTTATACAGATGAGAAAACCAAAGCCAAACGGTCAAGTGTTAGTCCAAGTTCATTAAGGAATGAAGGGATTAAACTAGGACAAAAAACACAAATCTCTGACCTGGCTCTCTATACCATGTTGAATACTGTGCAACATACCTGAGTTCTTATGATTGGAGACTAGTTAATTTGTTATGGAGGAATGAGATTAGAAAATCAAACAACTGAGTATCATAAAAATGCTCTCTCCTTCTTTCTGTACAGAATCAGTTGTAGGGGAAACAGATTGGCAAACTTTTACAGAGACATTATCCTGGTTTTTAAACCAAGAGTGGGCCAACTTACCATTTGATTTGAGCCATTTTTGGGAATGAAGATAACTCTCCAGCATCCCTTCACTGAACAGCACGTATCCCGTTGGTTCGGAAATGATCACATGGACAGCCTCAGGAAGTGAGATGTCTTCAGTTTTTTTCCCGGCAAAACACTGATATTGTCTGAAAGATGATTGTTTTTCACTAGCATCTGAAAAAGATAAAACGGGGTGCCAGAACTGTTGTTATTCAGAATCTTATGAAAAATGAGTTTTATAGATGAAGGGTTGAGAATGTGACAGGAAGGAGAAAGAAGTAACATTTGTTTCTAGAAACACTTCTAAAGAAAAATTACTTATTTTTCTTATTACACAAAAATTGCATGTTTAATATAGATAATTTTAGAAAAGATACAGATATAAAACAAATAAAAACACCTATAATCCTACTACATAGAAATAATAACTATTAATATTTTGATGTATTCACTTCTAGACTCTTTACACAAACATACACACATTTGTGTATGTATGCCAGTATGTGTAGTCTGTATATGTGTGTATATACATACAAATATATATTTGGGGGGATTTTTAAAACTCATGGATTCAGTTTATTTCTCATTGTTCTACTTGCAATAGAGATGCCAAACAATAGTGTATGATAACCTTCCACAGATTAATGATCTTTTCTGTTTTGATTGGTTTTGAGATAAGATCTCGCTTTGCAGCCCAGGCTGGAGGGCAGTGGTGTGACCATGACTCACTGCAGCCTCGACCTCCTGGGCTCGAGAGATCCTCCACCTCAGCCTCCCAAAGTGCAGGGATTATAGGTGTGAGCCACTGCACCCAAGCCAGTGATCTTGATCCTTATTAAATTTTTCCTTGGTCTTTTGATGTCAAAAATAAATACCATGATTACTGAGCTTTCTTTAGGAGTACATTTTTACAGTCATGTATTAATTTTCATTGACATCCTTGATATTTTAATAAATTTAAACTCTTTTAAAGAGGGACCCTGAAGAGAAATACATTTATTATGTTTCTAATGTATTTCTTCTGAATGCCAAATGTGACTAGGTGATTGAATTATTCTATTTATGTCTTTCTGCTGCCTGAAAATATATTTTCTAATAAACATCTTATATGTGCCAGCATAAATATAAACGGCGCATTCCTTTTCAAGTTGTTCCTTTCTGAGACTTGTAGATCTTTGCTCATTGTATTTATAGCCTGTCAGAGTCCTTCCATTTTGTATGTTTGTAGCCTAATCCCTTTGCTCAACCTAAATGCAATGTACTATGCACTTGTTATGATTCAGTGGCACCTTCTCAATTTCTGATGACTTCTTCAAATGGCTAGGAAACCTATAACATTTAATCCTATCTTCTAGGGTGCTGCTCTGCTGGCATACAAAATGTCTTTCTTACTTTGTTTTTTTTAAGTCAAGTCATCTCTGATCTCTGGAAGAATAATGACAGCAATTTGAACATGTCATCCAATGTCAATATTCATCCATGCCCAACGACTCTTAGAATGCTATTCTATCATCACTCCACACACAGAAGTCAAGTCCCTGGGAGTTCTGCAGAGACAAGTACTAAAGGTTCGAGCTTGTGGTGTCCTGATTTTCTCTCTACGCTCCTCCCAGGAGAATCAATTCTCCTGCACATCTCTGACTGTGGCTCCACTGTGAATGACTGTCCAAACTACACCTTTAATTTTGTCCTCTCAGCTGAGTTCCAACAATAACCTGAACATTTTCACCAGTGGATTTTGTCAATTTCTAAATAACAACTAAACAGCAAAACTCAGCTGCTTCTTGAACAGGAACCATTCCTCTGAGTTTGCCTTAAAATCTTTGTAAGATACTGTGTTTCCATGATTCTGTTTTGGTCGTTAATACCACAATCCCCAATGTCCTGGAGGTGTACTTAGTTCCCACAGATAATTAGTTATTATATTTTCTTACTTCTACCTTTCAGATATATTTACTTTCTACCGTCTTCTGCCAGCATCAACTTGTTCAGTTCCTATTATCTTCAAATATGGAATTTAAAAAGACATTTATATAATGAAAACAATGATGGCAGAGACTACTTCATAAGTTTGTTTGAGGATCAAACCAAATAAAATATATTAAGAGCTATGTAAGCATTAAAATTATTATGTTATTCTTATTAAAGAATATTTTTGGCTGGGTCCAGTGGCTCACACCTGTAATCCCAGCATTATGGGAGTCTGAGGTAAGCAGATCACTTGAGGTTCAGGAGTTTGAGACCAGCCTGGTCAACATGGTGAAACTCGTCTCTACTAAAAATACAAAAAAAGATAGTCGGACGTGGAAGCACACACCTGTAATGTCAGCTACTGAGGAGGCTGAGGTGGGAGGATCCCTTGAACTCGGGAAGGGAGGCTGCAGTGAGCTGAGATTGTGTCACTGTACTTCAGCCCGGGTGACAGAGTGAGACTCTTATCTCAAAAAAATACATATTTTTCACTTAAAAAGATAAATGCAAATAAACAAAAACATAAAAATTACTAGTATTCCAGATATAGGCAAAGTATATTTTCAATCAGACATTGGAGTATATCTAAAATCTCAATGTAATAATAACTTGTAATTTTTTTCCCTGAAATGCATTTTAGATCAGTTTTCTGAACATTTTTACATCGTGACACACATTTTTAAAAAACAAATAATTTTATGGTATGCTTGGGTGAAAGAAGAACCTGCTTGCATTTTTTTTTTTGAGACAGAGTCTTGCTCTGTCACGGCTGGAGTGCAATGGCGTGGTCTTGACTCACTCCAACCTCCGCTTCCCAGGTTCAAGCGATTCTCCTGCCTCAGCCTCGCAAGTAGCTGGAATTACAGGCGCCCGCCATCGCGCCCAGCTAATTTTTGTATTTTCAGTAGAGACAAGGTTTCACCATGTTGGCCAGGCTGGTCTCGAACTCCTGACCTCGTGATCCCCCTGCGTTGGCCTCCCAAAGTGCTGGGATTACAGATGTGAGCCACTGCAGCTGGCATTTTGAGACATTTGAATGAAGGACTCTGATCACAGTAGACCCTGACTACCTGCCATAAGGGCAAAGGACATCAACAATTCAGTATATGGCATACTTGTTGAGAAGCTCTGTTTTATACATCTTTCCATGAATGGTTCTGTAACAAATTTATTGGCTATATAGCATTTCATAAATGTGTATTGATTTATTTATTTGATATCTCCTATAATTGGATATTCAGGTTATTTCAAATTTCTACTAAAATAGTGTATTGACAAATAATAATGCAATTAAATCTGAAAAGATACTTTCTGCTATTTCCTTTAAAGTTAAAGGGTATGAAACTGGTAAAGGTTTTTGATATACACTACCCTACTGCTTACCAGAAAGGTGGTCCCCTTTTTAAATTTCAAGCTCTCTCTAAATTCTGCTTATAGGGTCTACGGCTGTCCAGATAACCTCAGTGTATAAAATTGCTTCTTTCCACAGACTCGTCAGCTCAGAACAGGATGCTGGAAGGGGACCTGTTCTCTGAGTTTTGTTGGAGGGCACAATATAATAAGATATTCAGGTGAATATCTATGACGTAGGCCCTATATGCAGAATTTAGAGAGGATACTCCTAGACTCTTGAATCTTCAGGGACAGCAGAGATGTAATAAGGTTTCAGAGCGAGGATTTTATGAGCTTTCAGAAGTACAATTTTGGGTCCACAGGAAATAATTTTAGGTCTCATTATTCTCACTGGTGAAAAAGAATATATCACATGTCTGGAAGGGAACAAATAGGCCTGCCTTCAGGTCACTGCATCTTGTGACTTAATCTAGTTTTGATCAGTTTCACACAAGGTCGGGAATCTAAAGATAAAAACTCCAGTTCTTCTTTTATCACCAAAGAGCTATGTGACCTTGGGGAAGTCACTTAAAGCCTCTAAATTTTAGTTTCCCTTCTTGTAAAACTGGGGCTTAAAACTGGAGTTGTTTTGAGGCTTATTCTAGTTTGAATATTTTATGATTAGAAGAAAGCAAAATTTCTCCAAATATGTTCCAGGAGTCCATGAATACAAGAGCTTCATGATCAAATAACTTAGAACTTCTTTGTAATATATATCCCTCTTACAAATACAGAGTACGTTAGCATATTAATAGCTTTGAGGAATTCTACAGAAAACTCTTGGCTTGGTTAAATTAAAGACATCCAAACTTATTTGAATACTCTGTAGGTTTTTTTTTTTCCCCCACTGGATATATATGCATCTCCCTAGATCAATCTTTAGGAAACAATGAAAATAATTATTTGATTATACTAGGTTTGATTATAATTCCTTGACAAAGATATTTGAAAATAGGACATAAATTCAACCAGCAATAGCTCTGACTAATACATTAGGGCAGCTAAGTCTAGATGCATGACTGTTTTTTGAGTCAGTCTTGCTGCCTCCCCTCATCTTTGGTTTACAACCTTCTCAGTATAGATTATCTTTTGCTAGCCTGTCATTTCATACGCCATCCTTCCAAAACTAAAACTCAGGAGAGATATCCTTTAGAGGAATAAATGAACTTCACTATGCCCCTACAAGTGCTAGAAAAGTCCCCTAACACAGAGCAAGTTTCCATCATCCACCACATTAATTGCTGCACAGGTTTACCCTGTGTGACCTGGTCCTTTTCTAAGAGGCCAGAATAGAGGGATATTCCAAATAAATGTTCTTCTCAGATATCATCAAGGCCCAAGCAAACTCACATCATATTCTTGCTTTAGTCCTGTTTCCTTGTTATTAAATTGGGTTTCTAAAGTCTATGTCAATAGTACTGTCATTTGTATCCACTGCTTAAAACGCACACATACACATGCACATACATACTTTAGGTGGTAGCAGCAGTAGAACTCATCCTTTTAAATACCAGGGTAAGTTCCAAGCTAGATCAAGGCAGTAATTCCACCTGGTATACTGCTGTTCTTGTCTCATTTAGGAGGGTTTTCAATAAGTTACATGTGCTATAGATGTGTTGTTTATTTATTCCTGTTCAGTTCAGAAGCTGAATTAGTCTTAGAGGCTGTACTATACAATATAGCACCTATTTATAGTCTGTCTCAAAGCATGGAAAAAGCAAGCATTTTGGAGGTGAAAGACTTGGTTGCTAGTTTTGGATCCTCCATTTACAAGCTGTGGACTGTGGCCAAAATGCATAATTTCCTGGGTGTCCATTTCTTTACCTATAAAATAGGAATCATTATAGTACCTATTCTTCAGTGTTATTTCAAGGATTAAATCAAATGAGAAAGTGCAAAGGAATATGTAAATCAAAGAATATAGATGAAATAAAACAAGAATTTAAAGAAAATTAATAAAGCAATAGAATTCAGATTAAAAAGAAGATTTGACTCAAGGAAACAAATCAAGAAGCAAAGTGACGCAATTACACAATAATAGCCATCATCCAGGTAGAGAATATATTCAAATATATGTAACTATTTTAGAAAACCATTTGGCATTATTCAGTAAAGTTGAAGATGTACTTATAATTTGGAAGTATCACCCCTCAGAAGTATACATTCTAGAAAAAATCTGAACATGTGCACCAGATAACATATACTAAAATATATATAATAACATCGATAGTAATAAAATAAAATGTTGAAACAAATTAGAAGTCATTATTAACAGATAAATGAATGCATAAATGGTACTGTATCCATCCTATGAATATTATTTTTTAACTTATTTTTTGAAAATTAGAAATGGGGTCTTGCTATGCTGCTCAAGATAGTCTTGGACTCCTGGCCTCAAATAATCCTCTCATCTCAGCCTCCAAAGTGTTGGAATTACAGGCATGAACCAGCACACCCTGTCTATGAATATTATTTAACAGTGATAAAGAATTAAAGGCAAATGTACTAATATAAATAAATTTCACAAGCAGAATTTTAAGGAGAAAAAAGATAGGTTGCTGAAGAATATGTGGTATGATTCCTTTTATAAAAATGGTCAAATGTATTCAAAAGTAAACTGTATTACTTAGGGTATAATTACAAAAAAAAACCTTATGCTAAAGATACAACTTAAGATGTTAGTAACTTTAGGGAATGAACAGAGGAGCAGGAAATCTAGAAGAGGTATTCATATACAGGAATTTTAACATATATTATTCTAGTTCTTAGGCTGGGTTGTGGAGATATGGGAGTTCATTTAGTTATTATTCTTTGTTCCTTATATTTATACTCACTTCCTTTTTGTATGTGTGATATTTCATAATAAAACATTTTAAATTATGCTATTAATAGAAAAGTTCAAGATGATCATAATGAGTGCAGATTTTAAAAAGGCAAACTGATTTCTGTAATGAGAAATTAACAGACAAAATGTAGATTAAAACAAGGCAACATAAAAATGTGTCCGAATGGGGGGGTGTCCGCCAAGATGGCTGAGAAGAGGCAACTCCGAAGTGCAGCTCCCAGCAAGTGAGACGCACGGGGCTAGAGACTCCACGATTCCAAGTGAGGTGCCGGTTTGTTTCGGTGGGACTGGTAGGACAATGAAAATAGCCCAGGGAAAGCGATCCGAAGCAGGGCAAGAGAAGCCCAGGGAGGGAGAACTGAGGCAGGGTGGGGTGCGTCCCCACCCAAGCAACTGCAGCTGGCTCAGAGGGTCGGACACTTCACCCCGTCTGCGCTCCGATTTCGGTCCTGCACTTCCCTCATCCCTCCTGCAACCCATGGTCCACGAGAGCCCCACTGGACTGAGGTGTGCAGCTGGTTGTCAGTGCAAATCTGAGCGACTACTCCAGCCCGCCTGGTGCTGCAAGTTGTTGGCACGGACCTGGGTGGAAGTTTGGACTAACATTAGTGGGACAGAACTACCCGTCCCAAAGAAAAACACAGAGGTGAAAGCAGGGAAACAAGACTTATGGCCTGGCATGTCCCAACCCAACGAACTGAAGCCCATGCACTAGAGAGTTTTGCAGTGAAGACACCAGTTTGACCCTGACTGAGAAGATAGAGCTCAGGGAGGGAAAGACACCGGCCATTGGCAAGGCGGAGCTAACCTCACCTGCAAAAACAAACTCCAAGAGAAAACCACCCAACAGCTTGACTGAATGCGAGGCAGCCCAGTGATGCCTTGACAGGCAAACTCCACCCACCCCCCAAAAAAATCTCATGCAGGAGATATACCTCCAACCTCAACAGAAAGGACATTCACTCAGCGACTCCTCCCGACATCACCAACTTCAAAGATCAGAGGGAGATAAATCCACAAAGATGGGAAGAAACTCACACAAAAAGGATGAAATCATCAAAGACCAGAACACCTCTTCTCCTCCCAGGGATCAGAACTCCTCACCACCAAGCAAACAAAACAAGACAGAAAATGAGTTTGACAAATTGACAGAAGTAGGCTTCAGAAGGTGGGTAATAACAAACTTCACTGAGTTAAAAGACCATGTTCTAACCCAATGCAAAGAAACTAAGAATCTTGAAAAAAGGTTAGATGAAATGTTAACTAGAATAACCAGCTTAGAGAAGAACATAAAGGACTTGATGGAGCTGAAAAGCACAACACAAGAACTTCACGAGGCATACACAAGTTTCAACAGCTGAACTGATCAAGCAGAAGAAAGGATATCAGAGATTGAAGAGCAAATCAATGAAATAAAACAAGAAGGCAAGATCAGAGAAAAAATAGTGAAAAGCAATGAACAAAGCCTCCAAGAACTATGGAATTATGTGAAAAGACGTCATCTATGCTTGATTGGCGTACCTGAATGTGATAGGGAAAATGAATCCAAGCCGAAAAACACTCTTCAGGATATTATCCAGGAGAATTTCCCCAACCTAACAAGGCATGCCAACATTCAAATCCAGGAAATACAGAGACCACCACAAAGATACTACTCAAGAAGAGCAACCCCAAGGCAAATAATCGTCAGATTCACCAGAGTTGAAATGAAGGAAAAAATCCTAAGGGCAGCCAGAGAGAAAGGTTGAGTCACCCACAAAGGAAAGACCATCAGACTCACAGCGGATCTCTCGGCAGAAACCCTACAAGCCAGGAGAGAGTGGGGGCCAATATTCAACATCTTTAAAGAAAAGAACATTCAACCCTGAATTTCATATCCAGCCAAACTAAGCTTCATAAGTGAAGGAGAAATAAAATCCTTTATGAACAAGCAATTGCTGAGAGATTTCATCACCACCAGGCCTGCCTTACAAGAGCTCCAGAAGGAAGCACTAAACATAGAAAGGAACAACCAGTACCAGCCACTCCAAAAATGTACCAAATGGAAAAGACCAATGACGCAATGAAGAAACTGTGTTAACTAACGGGCAAAACAACCATCCAGTAACAAAATGGCAGGATCATATTCAAACACAACAATATTAATGTTGAATGTCAATGGCCTAAATGTCCCAATCAAAAGACACAGACTGTCAAATTGGATAAAAAGTCAGGACCCATCAGTGTGCTGTATTCAGGAGACTCATCTCCTGTGCAAAGACTCACATAGATTCAAAATAAAGGGATGGAAGAAGATTTACCAAGCAAATGGAGAACAAAAAAAAAAAAAAAAGCAGGGGTAGCAATCCTACTCTCTGATAAAATGGACTTTAAACCAACAAAGGTCAAAAGAAACAAAGAAGGGCATTACATAATAGTAAAAGGATCAATGCAATAAGAAGAGCTAATGATCCTAAATATATATGCACCTAATGCAGGAGCACCCAGATACATAAAGCAAGTTATTAATGACCTACAAACAGACTTAGACTCCCACACAATAATAGTGGGAGACTTTAACACTCCATGGACAATATTGGACAGATCAACCAGATGGAAAGTCAAAAAGAATTTCCAAGACTTGAATGCCGATGTGGACCAAGCAGACCTAATAGACATTTACAGAACACTCCACCCCAAATCCACAGAATATACATTCTTCTCAGCACCACATCGTACTTAGTCTAAAATTCACCACATAATTGGAAGTAAATCATTCCTCAGCAAATGCAAAAGAATGGAAATCATAACTAACAGTGCCTCAGACCACAGCACAATCAAATTAGAACTCAGGATTAAGAAAAGAACTCAAAACCGCACAGTCACGTGGAAACTGAGCAACTGGCTCCTGAATGATGAATGGAAAAACAATGAAATGAAGGTAGAAATAAAAATGTTCTTCAAAACCAATGAAAATGAAGACACAATGTACCAGAATCTATGGGAAACATTTAAAGCACTGTATAGAGGGAAATTATTAGCAATAAATCCCCACATGAGAAAAAAAAAAACGCAAGATCTAAAATCGACACCCTATCAACAAAATTGAAAGAACTAGAGGAGCAAGATCAAAAAAACTTAAAAGCAAGCAGAAGACAAGAAATAACTAGGATCAGAGCAGAACTGAAGGAGATGGAGACATAAAAAAACCTTTCAAAATATTAATAAATCCAGGATCTGGTTTTTTGAAAAGATTAACAAAATAGACAAAGAGAGAAGAATTGAACAGATGCCATAAAAAACAATAGATGGGAGATCACTGATTCCTCAGAAATATAAACTACCATCAAAGATTACTACAAACAGCTCTATGCACATAAATAACTAAATATGGAAGAAATGGATAAATTCCCAGACACTTGCACACTCTCAAGACTAAACCAGAAGAAGCTGAAACCCTGAATAGACCAATAACAAGGTCTGAAGTCGAGGCAGTTAACAACCTACCAACCAAAAAGGGTCCAGGTCCAGATGGGTTCACAGCTGAATTCTACCAGACATACAAAAAGGAACTGTTACTTCTTTTGAAAAAAACCATTCCTTTTGAAACTATTCTGAACAATACAAAAAGAGGGAATCCTCCATAACTGTTTCTATGAGACCAACATCATCCTGATACCAAAACCTGGCAGAGACACAACTAAAAAAGAAAACCACAGGCCCATATCCATGATGAACATTGATGCAAAAGTCTTCAATAAAATACTTGCAAACCAAATCCAACAGCACATCAAAAGCTTATCCATCACAATCAATAGGCTTCATCCCAGGGATGCAAGGCTGGTTCAACATACGCAAGTGTATAAATGTAATTCACCACATAAACAGAACCAAAGACAAAAACCACATGATCATCCCAATAGATGCAGAGAAGGCCTTCAACAAAATTCAACAGTCCTTTATGCTAAAAACTCTCAATAAACTAGGTATCGATGGAATATATCTCAAAATAATAAAAGCCATTTACGACAAACCCACAGCCAATATCATACTGAAGAGGCAAAAACTGGAAGCATTCCCTTTGAAATCTGATACTAGACAAGGATACCCTCTCTCACCACTCCTATTCAATATAGTATTGGAAGTTCTAGCCAGAGCAATCAGGCAAGAAAAAGAAATAAAGCATATTCAATTAGGAGAGGAAGTCAAATTGTCTCTATTTGCAGAGGACATGATTATATATTTAGAAGACCCCATCATCTCAGCCCAAAATCTCCTTAAACTGATAAGTAACTTCAGCAAAGTCTCAGGATACAAAATCAATGTGCAGAAATCGGAAGCATTCCTATACACCAATAATAGACTAAAAGAGAACCAAATCAAAAGTGAACTTCCATTCACAATTGCTACAAAGAGAATAAAATACCTAGGAATACAACTAACAGAATGTAAAGGACCTCTTCAAGGAGCACTACAAACCACTGCTCAAGGAAATATGAGAGGACACAAACAGATGGCAAAAAATCCATGCTCACGGTTAGGAAGAATCAATCTTGTGAAAATGGCCATACTGCCCAAAGTTATTTACAGATTGAACGCTATCCCCATCAAGCTACCTATGACCCTCTTCACAGAACTGGGAAAAACCACCTTAAACTTCATATGGAACCAAAAGGGAGCCTGCATAGCCAAGACAATCCTAAGCAAAAAGAACAAAGCTGAAGGCATCACGCTACCTGACTTCAAACTATACTACAAGGCTACAGTAATCAAAACAGCATGGTACTGGTACCAAAACAGAGATATAGATCAATGGAACAGAACAGAGGCCTCAGAGGCAATGCCACACACCTACAACCATCTGATCTTTGATAAACCTGACAAAAACAAGCAATGAGGAAAGGATTCCCTGTTTAATAAATGGTGTTGGTATTGAGAGGCCGCCACAAAGTGAAGATGGAGACAATACTGGAGCAGCAGCGGCACTATCATGAGGAGAAGGAACAGCTCATGGACATCAAGGCCGAAGATATGCTCACTAAGAAGTCCACACTCCGGGACAAGATCATTTCTGATCACTGCATTGGGGCATGCAAGATAGGTATGTGGAGGTCAGTGGGAACCTGAGGGATTTGTATGACGATAAGGATGGATTATGAAAGGAGGAGCTCAATGCCATTGCAGGACCCAGTGAGTTTGCTGAATTCTATAATAGACTCAAGCAAATAAAGGAATTCCACCAGAAGCACACAAATGAGATCTGTGTGCCAATGTCAGTGGAACTTGAGGAGTTCCTGAAGGCTTGAGAGAATCCAAGTGAAGAGGCACAAAACTTGGTGGAGTTCACAGATGAAGAGGGGTATGGTTGTTACCTTGATCTCCATGACTGTTACCTCAAGTACATTAACCTGAAGGCATCTGCGAAGCTGGCTTATAACACATATCTGTCCATCTTTGACCAATTATTTGACATCCCTAAAGAAAGGAAGAATGCAGAATATAAGAGATACCTATAGATGCTGCTTGAGTACCTTCAGGATTACACAGATAGAGTGAAGCCTCTCCAAGATCAGAATGAACTTTTTGGGAAGATTCAGGCTGAGTTCGAGAAGAAATGGGAGAGTGGGACCTTTCCTGGCTGGCCGAAAGAGACAAGCAGTGCTCTGACCCATGCTGGAGCCCATCTCGACCTCTCCGCATTCTCCTCCTGGGAGGAGTCGGCCTCTCTGGGTTTGGACAGATTGAAATCTGCTCTCTTGGCTTTAGGCTTGAAATGTGGCGGGACCCTAGAAGAGCAAGCCCAGAGACTATTCAGCACCAAAGGAAAGTCCTGGAGTCACTTGATACCTCTTTGTTTGCCAAAAATCCCAAGTCAAAGGGCACCAAGCAAGACACTGAGAGGAACAAAGACATTGCTTTTCTAGAAGCCTAAATCTATGAATACATAGAGATTCTTGGGGAACAGCGACATCTCACTCATGAAAATAAACAATGCAAGCAAGCAAGGACAGGAGAAGAGTGAGAAGAGGAGGAAAAAGAGCAGATTAGTGAGAGAGAGAGTGAAGATGACGAGAATAAGATCATTTACAACCCCAAAATCCTGCCACTTGGCTGGGATGGCAAACCCATTCCCTGCTGGCTATGTAAGCTTCATGCCCTAAATATCAACTACAACTGTGAGATTTGTGGAAACTACACCTACCGAGGGCCCAAAGCCTTTCAGCGACACTTTGCTCAATGGTGTCATGCTCATGGCATGAGGTGTTTGGGTATCCCAAACACTGCTCACTTTGCTAATATGACACAGATTGAAGATGCTGTCTCCTTTGGGCCAAACTGAAATTGCAGAAGGCTTCAGAACAATGGCGGCCTGACACTGAGGAAGAATATGAAGACTTGAGTGGGAATGTTGTGAATAAGAAGACATATGAGGATCTGAAAAGACAAGGACTGCTCTAGTGTTCAGGGATGTAGCTCAGCTTTGGGGCTAGTCCAGGCTTCACTGAGATCTGCTTTTTCTATTTCTCCCAACCAAATCCTCTTAAAGATCCTTTGCTATGTAGTCTCATGGTCTAGCATGTATCTTGTAGAAACAAGGCATGCTGGCAGATTGCAGGGTTGGGATGTGTTTTATCTGTTTTATATTTAAAAAGATTCTGCCAGGAAAAAATAAATAAATAAATAAAAATAAATGGTGTTGTGGTAACTGGCTAGCCATGTGTAGAAAACAGAAACTGGACCCCTTCCTTACATCTTATACTAAAATTATCTCCAGATGGATTCAAGACTTAAACATAAGACCTAACACCATAAAATCCCTAGAAGAAAACCTAGGCAAAACCATTCAGGACATAACCATATGCAAGGACTTCATGACTAAAACACCAAAAGCATTGGAAACAATAGCCAAAATAGACAAATGGGATTAATTAAACTCCACAGCTTCTGTACAGCAAAAGGAACAATCATTAGAGTGAACCAG